>OY294050.1:7775810-7846237 GCA_958510825.1 Brachypterus glaber
CTACAATGGATGGTGAAGCAATTTTTAATTATATAAGAAAAACCGAGAAAAACAAGGTGCAGTTGCCGTATACTAGGATTTTTTTGGCTTACCTCAGTACGGATCTTCAGTAATGAACTCTTAAACTCAAATCCATTTGCAGTAGAAAATTTATAAAACCTTGTGAGTTTTTAGCTATACTGAAGAGTAAAATTAGGTGTGTGTTTTTTTAATGAATATTAAACACATATTCTTTACCCATATAGTACAATTTTGATACAAAGATTATCAATTTGATTATTATTTAAATATAACAACATTTGTGTAAAATTGAATGAATATATATAAACTTCAACTAAATAATGTCAAAACGAAGTAACCTAGTTTTTAATTTTTAAAATAATCCATGTTAATCCATGAAAAAAATATAAAAATGACACGAATATTTTTGAGGTTGTCCCGATATTTAATGCACAACTGTATATGGTATATGGTATATAATACTGCCCTACTAAAAAGTTCTAACTCCATTTCTCGCATAACGAGGTTTTCCTGTCAACTCTGATGTAAGAGCTTGAAAACGCCGCTATTGACAAATGGAGTCGCTACTTTCTAGCTTAGTAGGGCAGTATATCGGGGTGTATAAGAGTCATTTTTGGGGTCAGTTTGTAGTGATGATTACGAATTTGACATCTGTTTTTCTAACCGGCTTTAGTTTTTGAGAAAATGGCAAAGATTAACTCCGCAAGCACATGGTTTTGCGGAGGCCAATACCAAAACTATAGTTTTAGTATTTATTATGTCAAAACTAAGGTTTCTATAGTAAAGGGTGATAGAATACAGTAAGCTGCAGCAACCCAAAAGGTTTTTTTCTCAGTGCACTGCAGTGTGTTAATAGTTATTTATGGTACTAGTGGGTAAAGTAAGATATTGCCTATGAGAAAATTAACCTGGCGTCAGCCAAGCAGGTTAATTTTCGAGAGGGCAATATCGGTTTACCCATGAGTGCCATACAAGGTTTTATCCAATAAATAGCTTAGGAATTCATATTTTTATTAAAAATTTTAATGACATTTACAAGAAAATAATTTGACAAGTGACAGTTGAGTGGGTAAAATAAATAATTATCCACTCAATAAAGTAAAATCCACGCGGGGGTTATTATTGAGCTTATCTATTTAAAATAAAGCTGGTAATTGTCTTACTATCTGTATGTATTGGATAAAAATATTTGTTGAACAGTGTAATTTAATGTGATCCATTTAGATCAGCATCCTGTAAAGGGATACTTACTGCCGCTGGATGTTCAGTTAAAATATAATAATTTTAATTATTTAAACAGAAACGTAGTTAAAAGTATCGTTTTAAATTTAGCTCAAGTTGATTTTTTGCGTATGAGCTAAAACGTTTTAAAATTTAATTGAAAAATAAGAATTTTATTTATAAGGACAGAAATTTTTAATTTTAAACAAAATTATAAAAATATTAATTTATTATTCCATCAATCTATTTTCTAATCATCGTACAGAGTGATATTGGTAGACTGACAGTTTCGGGCTTCTGGCCCTCTTCAGTACCAAGAGTCAACTCTGCACGCTGATTAAGAAAACGTTTTTAGACTTTACTCGCAAAAGGAATATAGCCATTAGATTGATGTAGACTTGTGCGCCATCTATTTCTAGATGTAGACAACTACTTATACCTCTCCTAATCTGGAGACTTTGAATGGTAGCAAGTTGAAGACTTGTGTGTCTCAAGCACATAGTACCACTAACGGGTGGTACCAACTTGCTACCATTCAAAGTCTCCAGAGGTATGAGTAGTTGTCTACATCTAGAAATAGATGGCGCACAAGTCTACATCAATCTAATGGCTATATTCCTTTTGCGAGTAAAGTCTAAAAACGTTTTCTTAATCAGCGTGCAGAGTTGACTCTTGGTACTGAAGAGGGCCAGAAGCCCGAAACTGTCAGTCTACCAATATCACTCTGTACGATGATTAGAAAATAGATTGATGGAATAATAATTTTATTTATGTTCTATAATAAGCATTTTAGTTTGGTTTTGCAGAACAAATTTTAAAATAAAATTATTGGGTACAAAATAACTACCTATAAAAAAAAACAAAAATAAAAATGCTTCAAATAAATAAAATAAATGTATAAAACAATCATTTTCTACATAATTTCTGAGCTAAACAGATGCAAAAAAACTGTACACTCTAAAAATTTTAAATATTTAATCTTTTGTATTGTTTTTATGGTTTTACGGAATATTTATACAAAAATGTAGATAATAATTACTAAGATACTAAATAGGGTGACCCACCAAAATTTTAAATCGAAAAATTTGGAGATCCCACCCCTTAAATTTGGTAAGAGTATCATCCCTGATTTTTTTCAGAATTTTTGAAAAAAATTCTAGAGGTCGCTCACAGCCATTTTCGTTTGGACTTTTTTTTTGAACTTAAAACGTCACGGCTCCGCCATTTTGAAATAAAACATTCTGATTTTTTTTTGAGCTTATCAACTTACTATCCCTGTATACCGTGCCGTGTTAAAAAGATTTAAATAAAAAATTCTTCGACCTTAAAAATAATAAAAAAGCAAAAGAAACATATCTTTTTAAAAAATGGCTGTGAGCGACCTCTAGATTTTTTTGAAAAATTCTGAAAAAAATCAGGGATGATACTCTTACCCCCAATGAACAAATTTAACAGTGTTAATTAGTTTTATAGATTTCAGATTTTACCTTGTTGTAAATTTCACCACAATTTAGCGAGTTTCTAAAATTCCGAAAATCCTTGTGGAATTCCGCTCCAATCATCCAGTTGCGCGTTCTGGAGCACTCAGTACTATACCGAACAGGGAATACAATGTAATTTTGGAACAATTGAAGGAATTACTACAAAAATAAGGGTGTATATGTATACAAAATTTTAATAGTTTTTTTTTATAATTTTTGTTAAAATTAGGTCAAATGGGGAGATTGCCGGCCAGTGGGAAATCTTGACCCCACATAATTTATAGTCAAGTTTTATTAGAATAAAAGCTCAACAAGGGTGATCCAGGTTTTGCGGGTGTAATTTTCTTATAAAGAGCCCTATAAAAATGTCATATTAAAACGTATTGATAATAATTTAAACGAATAGACACGCTTCCAAATACGTATTGAATTGAATTCTTAATACGTATTTTGTAACGTCTCTATGTGTTTTAATACTTTTTAATATAACTTTTTTTAGGGAGAGACGTGGAGAAAAAATTATATAGAATGTATTTTGTAAAAATACAGAAATGTTAGTAAACATATTTAAGTATGTCTTGTACACAAGACGTTTTTGTTTTAAGTTACTTTCCATAAATATTACACTTGAATAAGTTGGTTTTATTGTTATTCTAACAGATTATGAGCCCAGCACGCTCCCAAAGTGTACATTTTTGCAATAATGTCTTCAGTGGTTGCGCATACTCGATACAATTAATTGTTGCAAATTATTGTGTTCAAATCTGTTTACCATGTAATGGGAATTTGGGGATTTAACAATTGTGTATTGATCTGATCAGGTAATAAGCCCTGCGTTTAATAGAAAGAGACGGACGTATCGGGAGTCCCGATCCGGGACTCTGCAATTAATTATAATTAATTAGCTATAGCTATTATAATAATAGGCTTTCTAAAAGCTTAATAATATGGATGAGACTTGATTTAAGTACTTCCTACTGAAAATTAGAAATAGGTAGAATGGATTCTATAGGATCCAGACAAATTTAGAATGTCTGAGAGGATCCACCAGAAAAATTGCATCAACTTGAAGTTTGAAATACCTACGTAAATAAATTTTTAGTATATATTTGACGATATTTGATTTGTTTAGGGGGCACACTCAAGGGGGACAAGGAGGTCTTTTTTTAATAAAAAGTGGGTCGTGTGACATATTATTTTAAAGCTAATAAAATTTTCTATTCGATCATAATTTTTTTTCAACCTCAGGTTAGTAAATTGTTAATAATAATTTTCGTCAAAATTTATTTGAAAAAAATTAACCAATTATTGTTTAATTATTAATTTTATGATAAATAAACGTAAATTATACTTTAAAAATTTTTAAATATAATCGAAAAATAAATAAAAAATACAAAAAATCCAAAACAATTGCTTTTTCTCATTACCTACTAGGTAAGTTGACATTACTCTAACAAAAAGTCGACAGTAATGGAAAGTACTATATCGAGCACACTTAGTGATTGATGAAATCAATACAAACCAAACCGTAACTAAAGACAGAAAAAACGATTTACCGCACAAGGACACTAAGTGAGCTTACATTTACCGCAGTTGGATGTCTAGATACAAGACTACTATTTCTAATTTTATAGTGATTCCATAAAAAATGATTTCTTGAATTGTCACACATATAAATGTCAAAAATATTATTAATAAAATAAAATAACTCCTTGGTAGTGTGAAAAACGTAATGCTCTACTCGTAAGGTAAGTTTTTTTCTGTCTCAGCTCCGCTTCGGTCCACAAAATACGACCTCACACCGAAAAATTCACTTACCTCTACTAGAAGCGCAAATAACTATTTTTAACAAAAAAAATAAAAATTCAACACCTTCAAAGATTTTTAAAAAATTAAAAAATATATGGTCAAAAAGAGAATATAATAAGCTTTAAAATTATGTATCACACGACCTCCCTTTGCATTAAAAAAAAATGTTCGGCGTTGTCCCCCTGTCTTCATTGTGGCTTCTAAACATGTCAAATACCTATATACCAAAAAGTTATTGGGTTTATGTTATTTACGTGTTTCAAATTTCAAGCTAATATCCTAAGCTGTTCAAAAGTTAAAGTTTACTGAAATTAAAATAGGTCGAATAAGAATTAATTTAAGCACCAATTGAAAGAGATTTAAGTTATATTCCAAAATAAATTATTTTTAGACTTTTTTTCGAGGATTTTCCAAACTTTAAAGCTTTTCCCAGAATACATCTTTCTTCGAATTTTTTATGTTGGTCCCGTTGTAAAGACTTCTCGGGACACTTGATATAAGACGATCTTACTTTCAGTATAGCCACGGCCCTCCCTAGCTATGAGTAGTCGACATTCTATATTCGAGATACAGTACTCTTGAATCAACAGATTAATATTCTTGATAACTCACAAAATTAACGATAGAGGGCCAGAAATTTAAAAATAGTTACCCTAGAAGAGAAAAAAGTTACGTAGGGGTGATTTTTTTTCAGATTGGTAAAAATACATAGAGGAAAGTCGCCTAATTTCGGATACCATTTACAATGTATTCAATATTTAATACTCGGTATTACTTTTTGATATTTTTTTTATATAACCAGATACAACTTATTATAGCGAACCATGATTTATTATAAAGGCAATTTTATTACAGTTTATTTTTTCCAAAAAACACGGTTAAAAAAAAATCAGCGCAGTTTTGTGCATTTGAAAAAGGGCTCCTAATTTCGGACATATCCGAAAATTTTTTTTCAAGAGTAGATCTGGATTCCATTGCTTATGTTTCTTGTTATTCCTTCACATTTAAGACGTAAATTGATCATTAAGCGATTTTCTACGAAATACTATAGGAACTATAATTTTAGATTCCCAATTTCGAATATCTTAGTATCTTAGGTAATTTTCGTTTTTTCAAAATTGTTTATCTTAGTTTGTTGTATCATTATAAAAATAATAATTAATGGTTGGTTATCCTGAATAATAATTACCTTGCGGATATCCGAAATTGGGAATCAAATGCACAAAAATGGTCTATCCAAAATTAGGCAACTTTCTGCTTTTTAGATTAGAAATTTGTAGAATGTTTACGTTTTCAAATTGCTTAATTATGAATAGTGGATCAACTTAACTAACATCATAACTTACCCAAGACAGAATCACGAACTTTTATAACGATTATTTATAAAATAAACAAGCATGATAATGCAACTGAGCACAAAACTGCCATTTGCAATATAAACGATTTGTGCTGCCATTTAAAGGGGAGAAGCTCTACCGTTATCATATTACAGGACGGATTTAGTTTGACTTTTGGCTTCACATAAAAGTAGGTTTCTGTTTACCTTTACAGACAGTATCTTAAATACACTACTATCCGAAATTTGGAAACCATCCGAAATTAGGCGCATTTCCTCTAAATATTTACATATTGTTATTCTGGAAAATTAATAACGTCACTCTATATATTTTAGACCATTTAAAAAAAATTGTATAAAAATTAAACCTTGTACACATGGACGGATCCAGGAATTTGCTTTGGGGGGAGGGCAATTTCTGTTTGATTTTACCTATCTTCCAAAAAAATTGTTCTAAACCGAGAATAAATTGATAAAATTTTGGTTCATTATCCATGTAATACTTGTATTTGGGGGGGGGGGGGGTAATTGCCACTGTTGCCCTCCCCTGGAATCCGCGCCTGTTTGTACACAATATTTTTTGTTACTGGATTAAAAGGTCGAAAAATAAATATTTTTCACCCCCTAGTCAATCGTCTATTATTGCGTACTGGGAAATCTTTCCGTGTATAGGGGAACTAAAAATGAATGAAAACAATAAAATATATTTCACAATAAAATATCCTTACCCTGCTGAAAATGATGGGTCTGGGCGGGTATAAATGGTGCATAATCCGGACTTGAGCGGATGAAATTCACCCACTCAAGTCCGGTCTATGCAACATTTATACCCGCGCAGACCCGTCATTTTCAATAGGGTAAAAAAATTTCAGAAAAATATATCTTATTTATGAGTTTATTGGAACGTTCTGAAAAACAAAATGGTGCGCTGATGCTGAAAGGACTTTCAGTGGAGCCTGAAGTAACATGATGCGCATACATCTCCAATTGTATGATGTGGTGTTGCCAAGTTGTAGCTTTTATCGCAATCTGCAAGAAAAAAAATTTCGTTTTAGAAAATTTACTTACCCTAGCAGAAACATTCAGTATTAATGCAATATGTCACTTGAACTGTGTTATGCGTTAATATGTTAAGCCACATTTTGAGATTACAGTAAGTAGGTAGTTAAAATTTTTCCCAGGGACTGTATAAAAAAAAATTACCTAGTCAAAAGTTGCCACACAGAATTTCAATGACTAAAAAAAGGTCTTCTCTGACTAAAAAAAAAGGTCTTAACCTCCAAACAAAAAAAAAGCCAGAATTTTGACTAAAAATAAGAAAGGTCCTCACCCCCAAAAAAAAAGCTTTAACCCTGACTTTTACTCCCGAATCACTTAACGAAAATTTTCTTACCACCACAAAATTACCGACTGATTTTTGATTTTGCCGACTGGGCCTTTTCATTTTCGTGGGGAGGTGTCCCTGCATTTTCCTTACAAGGAAAAGATAATATATATTTTTTTAACGCTGTGAATAAGATACTTAAAATTAAGATTTTTTTTTTACTTGCTCATGACCACGTTAAGTGCAAAATTTAAAATCGTTGATTAGTTTAAAACACTGTCCACTTTTGCTCCGAGCATGATCTTAACATTACAGTTCGTTTAATGTCAGATCTTACCAGGGGAGCTCCGAAGCGATTTTATTGGTGCCCCTCACCCCACCACCATGGGAGCACCCCTAAATTTACACATTTTAAAGTCTGTAAACACGCGCATGAGAAAATGTGTTTTTTTAGTCTATTTTATTTTAATCTGCTTTTTGAAAAAATTTACTATTTTTTATCTGTAGTAAAAATATTTTTTAGTTCTAATAAAATAATATAGTATATTTGGTAAAATAAAATGCTTTTGACGCAACTGGGTTGCAGCGAATTCTGCGGTTCCCCTAACAACTAGTCATGAAAGCATTGATTTGTTATCACAGGGGTCGGCAACGAGCGACCCTGGGCTCTTATCCTCTAAAATTCTAAATTATAAGTGGTGTTCAGAAATTAACTTTGGGAGACCTATAGGGATAAAGTACAAACATTTTCCTCTAAAACGGTGTCTCGCACCTAAAATGTTATGCTCTCTGATCATGCTCAAAAATACAGCTTTAAGGGATTGTTTTTTCAAGTAATGTCAAATTTAAAAACAAAAAGATCATGTTACAAAAAAATATCGTAAGGACAAGTTTTATGAGGGAAGCTGGAAAATAATTGTGTTGACAAAATCTTGTCTCAGGACCAACCATGGTTCCTGCTTATAAGCCAGCTGGATTTTATGGAAGTTGTTGCAACATTTTTACACAAAATTTTGCTAAATTTTACTTTAAAATTTTTTTAAGGGCCCTTTTAAATAAAAAAAAACTGTACATAGTTTTTCTTGTCCATTCATTATATATTTGAGTGAGTGAGACTCAGTTCCGATTGATTAAAATTCAATTTTTGGCTTTGGAAGGATTGTTTTGATCCAGAAATTCTTGGTTACTAATAAAGATATCGATATGGGGTTTTTATCATTGTTTAGTTAAAGAGTTGCTTGAAAGCCTAACGTCGCCCTTTTTTCGATCTTTTGTTTTCAATATAAATAAAAATCAGGAAATTTTTGCGTACTTTCAATCATTCAAGCAAAAAAAATAAAGAAAGGACGACTCTGGGCACTCAAGCAACTCTTTAACTGTACAATAAAAAAAAAACATCTTAATATTTTTAATTATAACTGAGAGTTTGCTGATCAAAAAGGCGAAACTTAAGTCATAATATAACATATATTTATTTTTTTTCGAAAGAATCCTTAAAATTTTCTCATAAAAAGGAAAAATAAGGTTGCCGACTCCTGTGCTATCGTAATATCAAGCAGGGAAAATCGAACACCGAAGTCTGGCAACTCGCCATGTTGTGACAGCGTTTGGTCTGTTTTGCTTTCTCAGTAGAGTGCGGGATTACAGTTCGCGAGGTTGCAGCCATGCGGGATTTGGCTTCAAAAATGGCTGAGTTAAAATTTGAAGCACCTTTAGCCCAATTTGAAGAAACCGACGAATGGGGCTCGACAGAATTCCAAACTGCGAACATCAAAAACGAAAATGAACTGAACAACATCAACCTGAACAAGAAAAATAAAGATCTAAACGACGTTCTGAACGATGATATTTTGAATAATTCAAATATCGAGTTATTACCGCCAAAAAAGGTTATTTTGAAAAAAGGAGATAATGGAGATAATTTTAACGAAACGTTTTCTGGTTCTTTGGAAGATTTGGTGAATACCTTTGACGATAAAATTACTAAGTGTTTTGGGAATTATGAGGAATCTGTGGAGAAATTGGCACCAGTTCAAGTCAGAACACAAGAAGAAATAATGAATGAGTGCCAGTAAGTTTTTTTTACATTGACCTATTCTTCCTCTTTCCAGGATATTTATATTAGCAGCCCTAAATATCACTATCTGACATTTAGGGAGGCACATAATATTTTGTTCTGGAAAATTATCCCAATGAACTATAGATTTCTGGGTTGGTTGCTAAGGAAAAGAATAAAGAAAATTCGCACATAAATTTCTGGAAAATTTCCTAGCATGCTATGATTTTAATGTGAAATAATTATATTTAAATTTTCAAAACAAAAACACATTTTATGGGTCACGAGTTTTCAAGATGAATTATTTTAATGTATTCCTTTGCAGTTTATTGCAAATTATTAATAATTTATATAGAAATCGAAAAAAAAACACACCTACTTCTTATAAAATCCTAATACAAAAAGTTACGGTCAAATTTTATCAAATTGATCAAAAATACCTACATCTGTTCAGGTAGAATCACAGAAACCGATTTTGTGTAATTTAAATCTATTTGTAAGGTTTAAAAATCCTTAAAAGGATTCCACTTTTTTTGGGTAGGTATACCGAGGTTACCACGCCGAGGTACATGGTTTATTTACATGCTTTTTCATTTATACAAAACAAAAGGTACATGAATATTTATATTTCATTGTTTTTTGCTATTATGCCAATACACGTTTAGCATTTTTACCATTATTTGAGCATGTCCGCTGCTAATAGCTTAAGCTAAAACATGTGAAAAAAATTTAACAAGTTTTAAACCCAGACTAAGCCTATCATTATGTACACAAAGAGTCTTATTAGAAAAAATAACTGTTTAAAACGAGGGGTAAACCTAAGAGGTTTAAGGTGTACAAATTGGCGGTAATCTGGAGGGAATCTTTTAAGTTTACAAGATAATCTGAAGGAACTCTTTAAAGATTTCCTCCTTTTTGGAGGAGAGAAACTCGAAATTATCTTTGGGGGTAATCTGGAGAAAATCTTTGAAGATTTCCTCCTAAAAGTGTACAAAATTTTGTCAGCGGTTTACCCCTCGGTTTAAAGCCAGTAAAGGTGTCATATAATGGCACTTAAAGATTTTTTACCGTGGAAGTTTTAGACTAAAAAAAAACAGTTATTTGCAGTAGGTGCTTATCAGAAATTTTTTATTAAAGTTTCTCTTCAGCAAAGGCAGTCTTTGTAGATTATAATTTCTTTATTCTATGGAACTCTTTACACTCATCATGTGAACAAAATGTTCATTTAAGGATATTTAAATACAAGAAAAACGGAGTATATGTAATGAAAAGTTTTTCTATGGAACCTTTAGAATCTTAGCTTTGTCTTTAGTGACAACATATAGCAAAAATAGCTTTAAAAACTTGTGAAAGAAAAATTTTCAGCTCGGAATTGAAAGCTATAGGATATTTTCCACTTATCAGTTAATATATAATTTCACCATTCTCAAAAAATGGAAAAATAAATAAATTTTCAAATGATTACTCGGATTTATATATTCATATCCAAATCATGCGTAAGTAAATCTTTTGAACTTTGGTATTTTATCTATTAAAACCATATAGTACCTTGTCTATGGTTAAAACTAGTAAAAACTGAGATACTAATTATTAAAAAATGTTAAAACTACAGTTTTAAGCTAAAATTTTGACGAAAACATAAATTCTAAAGGAAAAATATTTATCCTTACTACTTTTAGTTTTATTTTCAAAACTAGAAGGGTGCTGTAAAATGTTAAAGGTGAAAACGGGTGAAGATGAATGATAACAAGATTATATTTAATTTAGTTAGGGTCTTTACAACGAACTAATAACTCTTCTCTCTAGAATACGCATACCGTTAATATAAAGTATCGCCAACATCTCGGTTTGTTTGTAAACAAATAGTAGGTATATTCAGGCCTGAACAATAACAGTTACCAGTAACTGTTATTGTTGTCTCTGTTAGAACAAAGCTGTGCGAGTAGGACAGACAAATGTATATGTTGGCTACGTTTTTGTCAGTTTTTACAAATGAAATGCCTATTCTAGAGAGAAGAGTTATTAGTTCGTTGGGTCTTTATCTGTTTTTTAAAAGTTTTAGACTGTTTTCATTATATAATTAATTAACATAAATGATACAATTAAGCTAATTAAATACAAACCTACATGAAGTCATGTTATTTTAAAACCATTTTTTAAATGAATCATTTAAGATTTCGTCCTACACATATTTCTCAGTATGGTTAACTGTATTCAAAGATATCATTAACTTATAAATAATAACAATGATAAAACTTAAATATGGAAAACAAGTATCATATTCAAAAACAAAAAGCCGTCTATTAAAAAATCAAAGATTAGAAAGTTTACTTGGTCTCTACCTACCTGGCTTAACGTTAAGTAGTCTATTTACTAAATGTTGTTACAATAAAATTCATTTGTTTTTACCTAATATTGTCAGTTTAAACTGAAATTTCACAAAAATTAAAGTTTTTATCTAGTAAACAAGTTATAATAAAGTAAAATTTACGTCTTAAATTAATACCTTAATTTACTTAAATTGAATAAATCAATATTTTATTTATTTATTAAAATAATAAAATATCATTTTCATTGAGGTCATGGCATTTTATATTAAATGCGCTAAGTTGACATTTAAAAGTATCTGGTTCACTTTTAATTTTGTGGCTTGCATTTATAAATAAGAAACGCAAAAATTACAAAATAAATATTCACCGAAGTAACTTTTTATCAACGAACTAATAACTTTTCTCTCTAGAATACGCATACCGTTAATATAAAGTATCGCCAACATCTCGGTTTGTTTGTAAACAAATAGTAGGTATATTCAGGCCTGAACAATAACAATAACCAGTATTTGTTATTGTTGTCTCTGTTAGAACAAAGCTGTGCGAGTAAGACAGACAAATGTATATGTTGGCTACGTTTTTGTCAGTTTTTACGAATGAAATGCCTATTCTGGAGAGAAAATTTATTAGTTCGTTGCTTTTTATATATAAATAAAAGAAAATGAATTAATGACTTAGGTATGATAAACTTTTGCAAGCGTAAATATAGCTATACAAACTTTAAAGTTCTTAAAGAACACAAATCTTTTTCTAAAACTGTTATTTATGAATAACTTTTGTATTTCAACAAAGTAATAATAGTTTAATAAATTATCCGCTGCATTTCGTTGATAATATACTATGGTTTGGAATAAAGTAACCAATAACTCATCCGTAACTCATCCGTAAAAAGAATGCTTTTTACAAAGTTTTCATTTTCTTGATGTTTCTGCAACAGCCATGTGCAAAATTCGACTCGTAGAGGATAGTCCTCCGGTGTCAAGAATTGTACTCGAGTGTAATGAAAGGGATGCATTTTTTCATCTTTTAGAATTCGTTGAACAGAGGTCTTAGACATATCAAGATTTCTAGCCACGATACTAAGGCTTGTTTCAGGTTCTTCTTCAAAAGCCTGAATGACAGCTTCTTCATTATCAACAGTTCTTGCAGTTCGCGGAGCGCCTCCAATCTCTTTTTTGTTTGGAGTTAAATTTCCAGAATTTATTGCCCTTTGCACCAATCTTAAAATAACATTTCTGCTAGGATGTTCTCTATTGGGAAAACGAATAGAATATTCTACAGATGTAGCTGAAGCACTCCGGCCACACTCGCCATATAAAATTAGCATTTCGCAATACTCTTCTGAAGTAAACATCATGAAAGTTTTGATATTTTCTTATGACATTAATAAATATTTATGTCACATTAATCACCATGTCAACCTACAGAATATGTACCTGCAATAATTAAATTTGCTTCCATAGCTACAAATTCAACCTTTAATGATAATTTATAATCAGCAACAGTATTGGTCCACTTAAAGCGTTCTTATTTTTGAATTGAACGAAGTTGGATTTTTTTGAAATTTTTTTCATATTTTCCAGAGGGTTTTTAATATACCCTCAAATTTCGGTACGCGAGTTCTGGAACAGGCTGTATATTAGTTTTTTCACTACTAGCATTATTTAACTATTTTTTTTCAAATAATAAAATAAATTATTAACAAAAATGATATTTCTTGAAATTTTCATAAAAATCAAGTAGCCTTGATCAATGACATTTCCTCAAATAAATACTTTGAACTGACGTTTAAAAATTTAGTTTTTTTTTTTAATTTTTTTCATAATATTTAGCTAATTATTGATTGTATTAATTGGTAATAATTATAATGAATTATATTTAATAAACAAAAAGTTATTTAAAACTATTTTCTTGGGTTTAATTAGTAAAATTGCATAAAGAACTGAAACATCTAAAGTGACATAAATCAATTGTTTATAAAATTTACTTCTACTAGGAGAGAAAAAATTATTATTGCTATAGGTGAAGAAAATTGATTTTACAGTCTGAAAACAGGATAAATAATGGTATGTTCTAAAGCTAGTAGTGAAAAAAAATTAGTTATTTAATGCGCGCCAAAGTGATATAATTTAAAATATTTCAATATTTCTTAATTCATAAACTTAAATCAGTAAAAAGAAATTCTCATAATAAAAGAATTTATAATTAAACCGTAAATAATTATAATTATTAATGAATTAATTTAAATATGTATAAAAATAGTAAATTATAGTAGGAATATCTACTCTTACACAAGTGGTTACTAATTATATTAATACCATAATGAATGTGTTTCAAATAAACAATATTTTTAGGGTAATAGAACTTGCGCATGCGGTATGTATCAAAAACATTGAGAAAATCAATAATGTTCGTTTCGTTTTCCCAAGTCCCTTTTACTCTTTTACACTTGTTACTTGGGCCCTTAGAGCTGGGGTTGAAGGACCGTCCTTGTATATAAAGCAAAAACGGGATCATCGAGATTATATTGAAGTTTTTTGAGTTGGCGCCGGGGTCAATCTCCTTATTGGGGTGTTTAGCATTATGATAAGCCTATGGGGATGGAAGGACAACCAACCCTGTTTGCTCATAAAATTATTTTTTATTAAATTGATAGCCAAAAAGTTTGGTTGCATGTTACATGTATTACTTACACTGAAAAAGCATTATTTAAACCATAAAATTGCTCATTTACTCCTACCCATCTTTTACTACCACTAGTACTACTACCACCACTACTACTACTACTACTACTGGCGCTTTGATCAAATACTGAGTATACTCTATCAACAGTTTCTTTTTAAATTTCATGCTCCTTTTAGAAAAAAAAAACAATCGGCAAGAGAATATAGCATTCATACCAAGAATTTGCTAGAAGTGCGAGGATTTATACTTAAATGAATTTTATTTATTCTGAGAGCAAAATTGGCAAACAGTGTACCATGCTGTATCCAATTTTTTTGGAAAAAGTAGAAGTTTATATACGTTTGAAGGTATAAAAAACTGCTTGTAGATTGCATATAACATTTTATGTTAGATAACAAAAATGTATGAAGTCGAATATTCTTACCTAGTTTTCTCTAACTATGTCATCTACCCTATTGGTCTCAATTGGAAGAAAATAGAACATCAGGTCAATGTGAGAATGTGGAATTGTGTATGAACTAAAGCATCCATATAAAAGCTTGATTCTATATTGTTCACGTGTCATACTTAAAGTCAATTCATGTGCAAAGTACCTATAGGGTTATCCAGAATTTATTGCTCTTTAATTTTTCTGCAAAATATATCATTTTGTACACTGACTATCATCTTAGATTATATTTCATATTTTTACATACATCGTGAATTTGTTTTCTTTATTTTTTTACAATGACAAGTTCAAAAGAATTTCAACTGCGATTAAAACCACATCTGTAACCGCGTTTACTAACCGAAGATTCTTCTGTGGCCAGATAACAAAATTAATTCATTATGAATTCATAGTGAGCGCATTTTTTATCATGCGAGATGCTCGTATGTGCAACATATGCGGATCACTGTTAACTCACGCTTGATTTTTTTGGTGGGTTTTTTTCAGGTAGGTTTTCACGATTTTTTTTGTAATAAAATACAAATAATACCCAAAATATCTTTCCTCAGATGTTTTTCTATTCTCAGTTGAAATGCTTTGCTTGTATTGGTTGAATACGCATCTTACTTAGACCAATAGCTTAAAACTTACATAAAGTAAAATTGCTTGGTTTGAATAATAATTTTTTTTTTAATTGAGTCTTAAAGAGACCTAAATAAAGGACGACAAGTAGATATTACAGTGAGTATTTAAAATATTAAAAATAATAAAAAATAGTAAATATTCAACTTGAAACAATTTACTGACTTTTTTAAAATTAATTAAATATTTTTGTATTCTACACTTCCAACAAGTATCTAACACAAATATTTCCCTGTCTGTAGAAGCCACATATGACCCTATGCAGTGACAAATCTGCCACAGTTTCTATTTGGAATCTAGTAGATAGTATATTTTTTTCTGGTAAAAATAGAAACCCCTTTTTTCCGTACTTAAACTATTAATAAATGAGTTTAACAAGGACGAACATGTTAATCCCCTTTGACAAAAATAGTTCAATTCATCAAAGGACAGGAAACTTCAAATAAGTGACGTCAAAAGCTTATGTAGAGGCAGAATTGTATTTGATATAATAAAAAAAGGGCAAATGAACAAACTTATATTAGTACTGAGTCTTAAATTGGTTTAAAATAGCTTTTTATTATTTCCTATCCTTCATATATTTTATTGTCTTATTTTCTGCAAGCCATTTCGCTATATATTCTTTATGAGAATTATTTTATTAGATTGTCCTTTTAAAGGACTCCTTTATTAGATTATTTTAGTTCTTAAGTATTCAGTCGCCGATAGTACTATAACAATAGATAGAAAATTGACATCTAAGCGGTAAAAATGGCGGTCTTCGTTGCCAACAATATTTCAACAGTATAATTTTTAATTATAAAAACCAATAAATTTCCAATATTTTGCTACAAATTTTAATAAGAACACTCAAAGACAGCATAAATTTACATTTAAACCGTTTTAGCAAACGTAAATTTACATGGATAGGAGGTCCGACTCAGTCATTTTGTTGTGTAATCGAATAATTGGTGATATTTTGTTTGTGGCGTTGTTTGTGGTATTTGCGTGTCTTTGTAGTTTTATTTTGTTTATAGTGTTAAAATTTTTAACTTAAAAATGACTTGTTTTGTAAAGACTTGTAAAAATGTGAAAAACCTTTTTGAGGTTTTGCTTTTGTTTACAAATTTTGACGTTTAAAAAGTAAAAATGGCGGACTAAATTTTACACACCTAATGTGTTTTTGTCTTTATCTAATACCCACTATAGCTTCTCTACCTATGTGGTTTTAGCTCAATAAATACTTATTTTCAACCAATTAAAGAAAATTTCACTGAAATTTATGAAAACTGTGTATTGTCTATTGTATTTTTCATTTTAACCGACTGTAGATTTATCTTCTCATCAAAATTTCTGATAATTAGTTATGCAAATATTAAAAATTTAACGAATGGTTTCCTGTCTATACTTTCTACATTTTTGCATACAATCTGAATGCTAACCAATTTTTCTCTTTATGAAACACAACTCATAGTCCGGAAAAAATAAAATTTAAATCTATTGTGAAAATAAACCATAGAAAAAATGTTATTTCTCCAAAATATAAATTTATTGTCTACACGGAAAGAAATTAGTGGGCTCTGCGCTATACATTATAAGATATTTGGTAACAGTGGCAAATTATAGTGATTTAAGCTATAGATTATAAGGGACACAATAACTAATAATGTTAAAAATAAATTGGAAACGATTATATATATTACAGACACGATTATATTTATTACAGGCACTATTATAAATTTACAGAAATTTTATTATATTATAAAAATTATTAGCACGGACAATAATTAAATCTATTTAAGCTATAAATGCCATACTATTTGTTATATTTTATTATTCACTAAACAATTAAAGTATTTCATATAAATTTTTACACTGACTGCCATAATTGTAAGAGAAAGCCTTGTATTTATATAATAAGTGATTATAATTTGCTTGGTATGTGTGTTATAGCGCTCCTAGCTATAATTTTTTTTTCCGTGTATTAAACAAACATTACAGAGACAATTGTTTCGACTCTTTTAACATAAAGTGATTTTCAAGCTACAAACAATGAAAAATTTGGTTGAAAATGGTACAATGGTAACAGTTAACTGTTACTGTTTAGCAACTGAAGTTTCTGAAAATGTAAAAGTAAACGGAAGCTTCCTTTTAAGGTCAAATTTGAAATAATCGAAGAACTATATTTTCTGCATGAAGATTGAAGATTTGCTAAAAAAAACAGATTTCTACATATTAAAGTTAATTTTCACTTGCGGATGCTTCACTTTTTTATCAAGTGTGCCTTGATGTTTGGTGTGCCAAGCTTCTGGTTACCTATGGTCTGTTTTTTCAAGCAAGATAGTAAATTAAAAATCGCACAGTAAATATTTTTACAACAGGTTTGAATAGTATATGTTTGTGCATAGAATATAGTTATGTTTTATAAAATAAACTACACGGAAAGAAATTAGTGGGCTCTGCGCTATACATTATAAGATATTTGGTAACAGTGGCAAATTATAGTGATTTAAGCTATAGATTATAAGGGACACAATAACTAATAATGTTAAAAATAAATTGGAAACGATTATATATATTACAGACACGATTATATTTATTACAGGCACTATTATAAATTTACAGAAATTTTATTATATTATAAAAATTATTAGCACGGACAATAATTAAATCTATTTAAGCTATAAATGCCATACTATTTGTTATATTTTATTATTCACTAAACAATTAAAGTATTTCATATAAATTTTTACACTGACTGCCATAATTGTAAGAGAAAGCCTTGTATTTATATAATAAGCGATTATAATTTGCTTGGTATGTGTGTTATAGCGCTCCTAGCTATAATTTTTTTTTCCATGTACCTTTTGAAAAAGGTCCCCGAACGAGTATAAACAATAAACTAAACTAAACTAAACTAAACTAAACTATGTTTGTGCATAGAATATAGTTATGTTTTATAAAATAAACTACGCAGTATATTCGCACATCCAATATTCGAATCTGTTTTGAAAATATTCACTGTGCTATTTTTAATTTACTCTCTTGCTTGAAAAAACAGACCATAGTTTGAATTTTTTTAGAAAAATAAAAGCTGTATTGAAAAATATTGCAGTGGCAATCAGGTCTATTCACGTGCTTAAACAAGCATTGTCTAACATCAAATTAAAAATATTTATTTTAGATCATGAAAATTCAGGATTATATTTAATTTTTAGCAGCTAAATGGCTTGACTTTTTAAATGTTTAGTGAAAAATATAATTTTGTATTAAAATAATTATAAAAGTGATTTACTAACAACTAAAGCTATCAAACAATATACATTGCCTACTGCTAACTAGTTTTAGCTTTAGCAAATATCTGTTTTGTTTGGGTTTTTCTTTTATAAATTAAAAACTTATTTTATCTTCTTTTTTAATAAAGTTCACTTTTTCGATGCATCAATTTTGACGTATGCCAATACTACTTTTTTAGTACCTAACTATTTTAATCTTTTGCGTTCTTACCAATATTTAAAATATTTAAAAACAAAACGGCAGCGAGTGTTACAGAAAATAATCAGATTGCAATACTGAAATCTTATTGACCACGGGAAACTAAAATTAAACCGAAGTCTGAATTTTATTAAAAATACTTCGTTTCCCTGTCTGAATGGCCATTTTTATCGAACGGTATGTATGTTTTTATAGCGTCGCGACGGTGCAGTTGTTTTAGGCGTCTCAAAGTCTGCTTTCGAATAAGTGGGGATCGTCTGGGGTGACTAATCCAATTCAGAAATGCCTTTCCTGTTCTACAAAACCATATTTATTGTGAAGTTCTTAAAGGGGGAAATTCAAACGGAAATGAAAACTAGAAATAGTCAAGGAAAAAGTTTAAAATAACATAGGGCATTAACAGAACAACAAAATATAATATTATGTCTTAGGTTAGATAAGGCAAGGTCATAAAAAAACATAAACTACTGCTAACCAGACTATATTTTTCTTATATACTTGTACGCTTAAGGGAACGTTCAAGTATTACGTAACGTAATTTTGATCATTTCCTGTACCATTAATATGGTCATAACACTCCAAAATGACCCCACCCCCTAGGATAGTTACGTAATACTTGAACGTTCCCTAAGGGTATATCCACAGGCTCGCATAACAACATAGTACATAAGAATGAGATGCCGTGATTGGCTTGATGTGCCGCCATGTATCTTGTAAGCCAATCACGGCATCGCATTCTTATGTTTTATGTTCTTATGCAAGCTTCTGGATACGCCTTTAAACGAATTTAACAGTAAAAAATCTAACCTGGCTTACGTCAAATACGGTTAAAATCGGTAAAGCAAGGGGACCGAGAGGGAAAATACTTTAATTTCTAACTGAAAGTTTTTTGGTGGTATATCGGGCACACTGACAGCGCTATTTCGTCCATATCTGGACTCTTCAGCATATCATAGAAAATCCATAATAATCCGGCGATGTGCGTCAAATTAACTGGCATACTTGCAACTGTGCCATATTTCAAAAAATATATTGTATACAATATACATTTTAAAAGTCCTTTTAGTGTGGTAGGAAACAATATGTGGCGCTACCTATAGCATAACTCTGAGGGAATATTCTGCGCCAAAGAGTCCAAATAAGGACAAAACAGCGCTATCTACAGCCCATCATAGTGGTGGATGCAAATTTTACTGCTGGCTATTAACCGATGTCTCTACTTGGACTTCTCAGTTCAATTAAGAGAACAAACTCTGAGAAAGATAAATGATTCTGTTAATTCGATGAATAATAAACTGTTATTATTTTAAATGAATTATTTATGTTCTAATTATAAATTACTGGATCATACGTCCAATATTACAAGTTTAAAATCGAATCACAAGGCATAAATACACAAAACCTGTTCATTTGAAATTAAACACTGATGAATGCAGTCAAGTGTGTGCGATAATTTTGTAAATTACGCAGCGTGACAAATTATATGACTTATATACAGGGTGTTTCATAATCGTCTTTACAAACTTTGACAATGAAAAGTAGATTTAATTTCATGAAGAAATGTGTATAAAAACGTATACGTATGACCTATAGGTCATATCTTTCGTTGTTCAGAAGTTATAGCCCTCTAAAAATTTTTTAGTTGAAAAACGTAGTAGTAACTATCACATTTTAAATAATTACCTGTCAAAAATAGTTTGTTTATGTCAATGGTCAGCGCTACATTTAGATTATATAAAGAGAGAAGTTCTACAGAGGGAGACAAAAGTATAATTATTATTATTATGTTTTAAAATAAAGTTATGCATATTTTAGGTATTCGTTAGCCCCTTTAAAATTTAATTTAAACTGTTATGTATCTAGTCCCCTGTATACAGTGCGTATAACACAATTACTGCGGTTAGAACGGGCCTAATTTTTGAATTTTGGGGAACAGACGCCACTAGCGCGCTAGTGGCGTCTTAAATTTAATATTTAAGACGCTATAGCGTCTTAAATATATCATGTCAAACCAATAGAGAAGCTCAAATTCTCTCTACTCTTCTATCGACTGTTGAAAAAGCGTTAAGAATGTCAATCAATTCTTAAATTATTGAATTATATCTGTGGTTTTAAAAGGGCCAATACCACTGTCAATAGCAGCGTTTTCAAAATATTGCATCAGATTTGACGTGAAAACGCTGCTATTGACAAAGTGACATCGGCCCTTTTAGAACCAAGCCACAGCTGTGGCTGGATATGTAAGTAGAGAATAAAAATAAAATATCACAATATGAATAAATCAAAATGTTTTTTATAAATAGAAAAATATATTAAAAGATATAAAATTATAAAATAAATCCTCGAGTAAATAATAAATATAGTAAAATTTACAGTAATTACAGAGGCTAGCTAGTTATTTAAAATTAAATATTAAAGCTAAAATATGTGAAAAATTTAAATTAAATATAAGGTCAAATCCATTTATTTTAATGTAGGAATATCTCATAAAAGCTTCTATTGTGTTTTTCAAACAGCATAACATAAAGTAGAGCTAAAGTCGTAGCATTTTAAAATAAAAGATTGAGTCAGTTACCAGCCTAATACAAATTATTACACTGGTGTTTTATGTAGGTAATGTTCTAATTTTATTTTATAATTTATTGGGTCAGCAAATAAAATTTAGAATTGAGTCAAGCAAAGTATAATCTACATGGTGAATAAAATTTGGCTAACCAAGCCAATACATCACGGGTTACTAACCCGTGACAGATTTTAAAGCTCCACTAAAATCCTGGATACATCAAAATAGATAATACCAAAGAATTCAATACCTACACTTTGCAGTAAATTTTTATTACGAAAAAGAAATACCAATGGCATGGAATTCCCACGAGGTTTTGATTTCAATTATCGTTGTCATCTAGGTTCGCCTTCTGACCACAAAAGAAATAGGGCAACTGTATTGCATCGTTTCTATCTTATATTGGAAACCCGCCTTGATAGACTACAAGGTAATATAAGTCCAAGTTTGGACAACAGTGCTACTTGAGGTTTTCAGTTTTGTTATACTCAAAGTATTATTTGTTACTTAAATGAACTCAATTTTTAACAATGTTTTCCAATTGTTTGTCACTTTGTGGTGAGACCTCAGGTGGCTTTTTAGTGATTCATTAGACCATGAATGTAAAAAAAGAGTGTCTAAACTAGCACGTTTAAAACGTTTTAATAATAAATGTGACCTGTCTATTTAAAAGGTCCGTTGCACTCGAGCACGAGCTCTATCGATTTTGTGCGTTTCTGCCCTTGTGTTTGAGTATTAGGTGGTTTTACAGTAATTAATTAATGCATTACTACTCTACCTTATCTCTAATGTGTCACGAAAAGGATAATAATTAACAATTTCTAAATTAAATACCTAGATCCTGTAGATCCAAAAACAAATAATTTTGTATCATAGAACTCCCACTTTTCATTAAAAATGTTGCCCCTGTTCGTCTCCCTAGTATTATTTTAAACATTACTATAAAATAAAATTTACGTCCAAATTTCGATATCTTTTGTACTACTTAGCCCCCTGGCTAGAGGCCCAAAGTGTTTATTAATGTACAAAGGTTTCTACATAAAGGAAATTACTCACCTGACATCCTGTAAATTTTTAAAAAAGGAATAAATTTATCAGATTATACGGATATTATTAAGTTAGCTGCATATGTATAAACAACACACAAATCAACTGCTTATTTGCGATGAAAGTTTGTGTTAGCATAAGTTATTATAAAGCTAGCGTACTACGGAGAACTTGTAACCTGAGTTCATCCAATAAAATTGACTAGCGTCTTTATCAATTTAGATCCAAAAGAAATTGAGAAATTTCTGCGATACCCCAAGTTATTCAGCGATTTATTCCCTGATAATTTTTATCCAAATTAGATCCCCAGTGAAATTTTCTTAGCTACGCTACTGCTTTACAATTTCTGTAGCTTTGTCCTGCATTTTTATTAATGTGATAATTTATTACTGGGAAACTATAGTTGTGGGAATAGCAAATTAAGAAGTTTTCGTTAAGCTCACAAGGAAATATTGCTTGAAAAATTGTATAAAAATTAAAATTTAAATAGAACAGAAGGCATCGTGGCGCCTGGCGTCGATCTATCAAGGACGGCCTTGGTAATTTACGTCACAGCATGCATGATTTTAAATGGTTTCCCTTTTAATATAACCAAATTAATGCCCTTCGCAATAAACGTATTGCCCAAAATTTTTGTAGAACTAATCATTAATTACTGCTTAAAGGTTTAAATATTATGAATTTTAAACATAAAGAATGAAACTTAATGTTGGCTATGGGGTGTTTTTTATTTCTTCAAATAACTTTTTTTGTTTGCTGGGCATAATTATTCCTAATTAATAAAAGACTTTTAGGAGTAGTACATTTCTCGGTAACTAAGCAAAAAATCCAGTAGGCCATGATTCAAATTAAATCTTGTCACAGATTGTGCGCGTCACTATTTCTGTTTCACTGTTCGGATCTTGTAATCCGACCCCCATTGAATAGTATATTCTATAACTAGTATGGAATAGACAATATTCCGCGTGAGCGGAAAGTTTGTCATACGAGCCGGCAGGCGAGTATGACGGTCCCGCGAGCGCGGAATGACTATTCCATACGTGTTGTAGACTATACTTTTTCTTCGACTGCAAATATGAAACACTGTATGGATTTAAACTGGGGACAAGGTTTTTTGTGACTCGACATTGTAAATGCATCAAAACACATATTTTTAAATAAAGAAATTAATGTTATTTAATAATTTTATCAAATTAGTACTTAAAAAAGATTTTTATTTAATTTTAGCACATATTTACAAATTATAATGCAAAAGTTGAGGGTTATGTCAGATTGTTGTGACAGATATCACGTTTAAATAATTAACAATAATAAGTTTTAATTTTTTGAACTAAATTGATAAAAAACTGGTCAAATATTAAGACAAACTAATAAACTTTATGTAATTTTAACGCAAAACTTTAAATTGCATTAAATTATTCAATATGTCATGGTGAAATATATAAAATTTTGCCAATTTTGCTATAATTTTCTTAACTTTTAAAAACAAGAGATGGCACTACATGTGCTTATTCTAACACTTGATATGGAATATTCATACCGTATCTAGAGCTAGAATGGATTCATTCTGTGTTTGAAAAGTGTGTGTATTTGCTTACATTCTAAAGCAGTCGTAGAAAAAGTACTTACCTGTATTAGAGTGCCTTAATGTGAAGTTTTCTGTCAAGACAGTAAACGTCACATTAAGGCTCTCTAATCTGTATTAGAATTTAGTCAACAAAAAATAAGATGTTAGCGCTTTGAATAACTATTAAATTAGAGAATCCTTGCCTTCCAAAGCAGACACGTTGTCTGCAAAGTTGTTTGCTTTCAATTACAACCATGTTTAAGCTCTCGTAGGATGCTTAAGAATATTAAATTTCATGTCTTTTCTATACAGAGTATTTTAAAAATAGAAATTGATATTAATAGATTGATTTGAACCATTATAATCGTTTAGTGTTACCAATCAATCAATCAAAATTTAAGTTCTTGAACTAATATTAGCTCAAGTTTTTCTGATGATTGTTCTCCCTTACGACGCATTTTTAGACATATCGTCGCTGTAGTATTATCCTGTTCTATATCCATTTGTATTTTATGCTAAAATCGTTCGTATACATAATGTTTTTACGGACTATTTTGGCATAAAATAAAAATGGATATAGACAAGATACTACTACGACGACCATATGTTTATAGTAAATTTTTTTCATATTTTCCTATTTAGAATGACCCCTTAAAATTATTGACCCTATTTCTGAATAAGCCTGTATAATTTTAAATATAATATGATATTAAGCTTGTATAAATAGATCTACCTATAGGTTAGATACAAATGTAATTTTAGAATTTAGCTATAGATTTTTGTTCTGCCACGAAAGTAAAAAATATAAAACTGCACGAACTGCATATAACAAATTTTAACATATAAAATATCATGCTAGAGTTTCAGTATCAAATATTTTAGTTATGTCAGAGTAATTTGAACATTTTATGTATAAAATATGTATAATGGATAGTTTATCATCCTCTATATGGAGAATATTCTGTATTTTACTGTGAAATATTTTAAGAAAAAAAAACTGAAACAATTTTTGTTATATAGGTATTTTTGCTATATAGCTTAAGTTTTAACTCTTCGAGATCTTTGATTTTTAAAATAAAATTTCTATTCTATGAACTCGAGTTGAAATGTTGACCCTTCCTCGAGATTCAAACTGCATGGTTATGATGCTCATAAGTTTCAGTCTGCAACTTTCAGAAACCTGTTTAATTTTCTATATATACTGGCAAGGTGGGCTGAAAATAGGTATTTACAATATATTAAAAATACACTATGGGTTTCTAGAATGTCTCTTTTTTTAATCTTTCTTTTCAAAAGAAATTATGATTTTTTTTAACTACCCTGCTGAAAATGACGGGTCTGGGCGGGTATAAATGGTGCATAAACCGGTATTGAAGGTTTTGAGAACAAACAACTCATTTTAACAATTTTTTTAGATTTAACAAAGGCGTTTGACTGCTTAGATTATAACATACTTTTTGAGAAACTAGAAAGATACGGGGTAAGAGGCGTTGCGCTGCGGTGGCTCAAATCCTACCTTTCAAATCGAACTTAACGCGTACAAATTTTTGAGGACTTTATTAGATTTTTATTAGGTACTGGAAGTGTAGGGGTTGGGGTACCTCAAGGGAGTATCTTGGGCCCATTACTTTTTATAATTTTTATAAATGACATATATGTGACTCTCCAGAACGAAAATCAAGCTCTTGTGAGTTTTGCCGATGATTCGAATTACTTACTGAAATCAAACTCTGAAAATATAATTTCTGAAACTGAAATTTTAATCTCAAAAATAAAAGCCTGGTTGGAAAGTAACAGGTTAATTTTGAATGAGGAAAAAACTAATTTTATGATTTTTAAAGCAGTAAAAAACTCGAATCAAAGGATTGAAACGATCAAAATAAGTAACACGAACAGAGTATTATCTCAAAACGTAAAATTTTTAGGAATTTTTATAGACGAAAATTTGAACTGGTCGTCGCATGTATGCCATTTGCAGAAAAAACTTAATGGGGTAGTTTACTCTTTGTTTGTTTTGAGGGGTTATTTAGATATAAATACCCTAAGACTTGTTTATTTTTCAAACTTTCAAAGCCTCTTGAGGTATGGAATCATATTTGCAGTGATGTTGAGGTTCTTTTTAAATGCCAAAAGAGGGCCTTGCGTACAATTTTAAAATTAGGTTTTAGAGACTCGTGTAGAGATATTTTTAAAAAGCATAAAATTTTAACTGTGATAGGTCAATATGTTTATGAAACTATTTTATTTTTTTATAAAAATCGTAACTTATTTTTAAATCTTAAGCCTAAATCTCCCAGATGTTTAAATTACAGTGTTCCTAAGCACACATTAGTTGCTTATGAAAAAGGACTGTATTTTTCATCAATTCAACTCTATAATAAGTTGCCTCCACTGTTGAAAGTTTCTGTGAATTTAAAAACTTTTAAAATAAAACTTTTTGATTATTTGTGTAACATAGAACCATATACTCTAGGTGAATTTATGTCTTATTAGATTTGTAATTTTACCATTTTGTGACAGTTTTCAATCAATGTTTTCTTGTTTTATATTTTTGTGGCGTTGTCATTTTACCCAAGGGTAGATGTAAAATATATAAGCATTTTTTATGAAATAAAGTATTTTATTATTATTATTATTATTATTATTATTGAGCGGATGAAATTCACCCGCTCAAGTCCGGTCTATGCAACATTTATACCCGCGCAGACCCGTCATTTTCAATAGGGTACACTACCAACCAGATCCGATTTTTTATTAAAAAAAAAGCTCTATAGACCTTCCTTTCACTTGTGAAACATACAAAATATGTAGTACATTAGTAATTCCATTTGACTTGGTGCTTAAATCCAGTAGATCTAGGTATTATTGTCTGTTTCATCAAGCAAGAGTAAATTAAAAATCGCACAGTTAATATTTTTACAACAGGTTTGAATAGTATATGTTTGTGTATAGAATATAGTTATGTTTTATAAAATAAACTACGCAGTATATTCGCACATCCAATATTCAAATCTGTTTTGAAAATATTCACTGTGCGATTTTTAGTTTACTCTCTTGCCTGATAAAACAGACCATAGAAGAAAATTAGGTATTCTTCCGAAAAAAAAAAACTAAAAAATTGAACATCGACTTAGATTTAGATCTTTAACCCCTTGACGCACCACTTTTTTTTGAAAAAGTGGTCAATTTTTAAACAATTTTTTTTTCTTTATTTTTAGTCCACACCGAAGGGCAATAACAAATAATGTTGAGAAAATTTAAAAAGCTTAATTTTTTACATTCTAGGTCCGTCCGAGTTAACTCGGGTGAGCGGAAAAATGCCAACCTACTCTGAACGAGTTAACTCGGGTTAAGTGCGTCAAGGGGTTAAATAAATATCCAATAGTACAAGCACTTTTTGGTCGAACCAATTGCCAGCTGGAACTAAAGTGCAACATAAGGTACCTACACATTTTATACAACAACAACATTGTGAGATAAATGTTGACCTTGCAGTTTAAGATGTCTTTAGCAAACCTACACCATACAGTCTGCATTACAGATTATGGAGTGCACAGTATTTTTTTACATTTCTTTTTAATATTTTTTTTTGATTTATTAAAATATGATTTTGAATGTACCTCGAGATGTACCTTTTAAATTTTTTAACTAAAGCAGTTTTCTATTAAAATCCTAAGATTTCATTGAATAACTTCGGATAATTTCTTTCTGCCTATCTTCTCAATACAGGGTTATTCAGAAATAAGTTCGAGAAATTTAGGTAATTCTACGTTAAAAAATATGAAAAAAAGTTCCCATAAAGGTTGGTCCGGAAATGAGCCCTAAAAGAGTCCAAACCTCCTAAATTTCTCGAACTTATTTCTGAATAAACCTGTATAATGAAACTTTGAAATTAAGCTTATAAGCTATATTTAAGCTTAAGCTTATGTAGTTCAAGTTTGTTTTAAAAAAATTTAAGTCCTTACATTATAGCATGTCAAAATATTCCTTATCCTGAATCAAGGATTCAGGAATATAGTCCTGTAGCTCCATTTTGAAGCCAAGTCACCTTTACTGTTAGTCCAAAAGCTTTCGGCTTTATGATGATAGTTCCTTCCATTACTGTGTAAATTTTATGAACTGGCACCTCTGTGAAATGTGAAAAATTCAAGGTCGCCTATACTATACATGCTATATTTTACCTCTTCTCTTCCCCTTGCCTCAGCTCACAGGTGCCAGTTAGTATTGTGACAATACTACCTCATTACATGTTATTCCTTGGTACTTAAGTACTATACTATTAATCCTTTTAATTTTAATCATGCTTGAAATTTTATGTACTAGATATATTTTTATTACCTCACGTATGTAGTAAACTTTCATTCGCTTAACGACTTAAATGGTAGTGGTACTCTGAATATTTGAAGACTAAATAGTAGGGTGCCCAGCCAAAATAACAAAAAAAATACTTTTTTAATGTCCCACCGCCTAGAAATCTTCATTTAGGTCAAAAACCATTTTACAATCATGCGTTAAGCATTAACCGGCCAAGAACCCTTTAAAATAATAATTTTAATGGCCTTTAAATTACTGAAAATATTTTTCTAGAAAATTAAAATGATTTTTATTGCAAATCGATTGCTGACCAAAAAATCCCGGTAGTGCACGTCCTCTTCCAGTTATTATGATCAGCTAATATGCGTGAACTGATCAATTTTTACAAAAAAATCATAAATCATTATAGGTAAACATTTAATTACGTTATTGTAAATATTGACTTCATAAAATAAACTTTATGACGTATAGGTTTCTCATACGAAACAATCTGTTATATACATACAAATATGGATATATAAACAATGACACAATTTAAAAGAAATTTGCATTCGGCCTTCCCGCGAGCCATATGTAGAAAATCGTGTATCTGTCGATACGAGAAAAGGTCCCATATTGCAAAATCAATATCTGAGCGCGTAAAATAAAAACACATTCGAGTAGTGTACACTATTTTTCCTACGAAAAAAGGAGGCGCGGAGCGTCGACCTTTGCCCATCGGATTTTTGGCCAATTGGACATTCTCTTTCTTCACCATCGGTAAATAATGTTGGATACTCTTCAATTGATTTAAAATAGGCCCTATTGAACATATTGAAAGTATGTCTAAAAAACTTTTTTAATATTGATTTTCCAAGTTTAAATGTTTGTCTGAATTTCATTTTGACAGTGTTGGTACTATTTTTTCTTTAGGCGAACATGTTCGTTATGCATAATCCGACACTTACAGCGAACTAATAACTCTTCTCCCTAGAATAGGCATTTCATTTGTAAAATCTGAAAAAAAACGTAGCCAACATATAAATTTGTCTGTCTTACTCGCTCAGCTTTGTTCTAACAGAGACAACAACAACAGTTACTGGTAATTGTTATTGTTCAGGCCTGAATAAACCTACTATTTGTTTACAAACAAACCGTGATGTTGACGAAACTTTACATTAACGGTATGCGTATTCTAGAGAGAAGAGTTGTTAGTTCGCTGTACACTTACTATAGTTTCAGTGTCAGACATTGTCTGGAAGAATTGTAAAATAATCCTGAAAATGATACTTAGGTATAGATCCCAGTTATTTTATATTTTAAAATGAATGAGAAATATTGTTGAAATAGTGATAAGAAAGTAGGTCTTGTGGGACGTTATCGTCTGGTCAGTTATTATTGCATTCTATTTACAGACTGCAGATCCGTGGATCTTGAAAAGGAATTTAAAGTTCATAAAATAATCCAATTTTTACAATTTTAACATCTCTTTCAGTATAATTGGATAAGATACCAGACAAACGTAAGGTAAAACGCTTAATACCTTAGGCCTTAAAAGAGTCCTAAAAATATTGAAAACTAAGATTTATTTTCTGCTTCCCGAATTGCCACTACGTTGATTCTTAAACTGGTCTAAATATTCTAATGTGAATCTTTTTTTTTGCAGGATGTGGTGGACAATAACAGGAAACTTCGGTAATATTTTACCAATTGACTGGTCCAAATCATATGCGAGAAAATTACAAATTGACGCTTTACACTTACAACAGGTAAGAGGATTTTATAAATTAATTTTAAAATTATTTCAAAAATGCGGCTTTATTTGAACCGTAGGAATATTTAAATTCTCAAACTGGTTATTTTAGATAAACCCGAGGATAAACCTATCTAATATGTTAATTATAATAATTATTTATACGTATGGGGACGTTCAAGTATTATGTAATGCAAAATTTGGCCATTTTTGACTATCAAGATTTATCGTTTTGTATTGTTTCATTTTCAATACAAGACGATAAATCTTAAATTAGACAAGTCTTAAGACTAATTTAACAAATCAATAAAAAGCGAGAGTCACGTCACGTCACGTGGAGACTCTAAAAATTATTATACTTTTTATACATCTACCACACACAAACCATGAAAGTATCAGAATAATTTTCAATAATAAAAACGTGTCCTGCCTACTGTGGGTATGTTTCGGAAAGTAATACTAAGGTCAACCAACCCTGCAGAGTGTATGGTCTCGAAAATCGAGACTTGACAATCGAGACTAGAAGTTCCGTTTCTCGACTACAATTTTCAAAAAAAATTTAGTACGAAAATTTTCAATTTTTCGCGTATTTTTGTGTTTTATAACGTTTTATGTCGATATAAATCAATTTCGAACAAAAAAAATTGTCGGTCGCTCGGTCTGTCCGGGAAATCTTGTCAACACGATAACTTAAGAACGCTTTAAGCTAGAGACGTGCAATCTGGCATACAAATATGTTACCAAAAGTTCTTGTTCGGGATTGTTTTTGGTAAACATTCAGGGACAAGGGAGACAAATGGGGAAAATACAATATTTTTTTCGTAAAAATTCAAAAATTGCTATATTTTTAAGGTTGCTGAAATAGAAACTAATAATAAAAACAAATTAAATCCATCCCCGCGGGAGTAAGGGGAAAATATTTTTAAATATTTTCAATATTTTCGTCAAAATTTGTATATAGATAAAAAACATTTTCTCCACTTCACCCTCCAGGGTTGACAGTGATTTTCGTGAAAATGGGTATATTAGGGTTTTTAAGGTTGTAAAAGGTGCATCTGATAATAAAGTCCAAATCCATTTCACTCGCGGGGGTTGTAAAATGGGCAGTGTATTCCTAGTTATATTTGTAAATGTTTAAATAATGAAAATCAAACAAAAAGGTAATTATTTAGAGTAGGTACTTGCAGTAGACTTGTTAATTAGGCATAACGTAAAATCACAATTAAAATTGCTTCCTGACACTATTGTTTTGCTATTTTAAGCAATTATGATTGAACTAATTTAATTAGCGTTATATTGTGCTAAAAATTAAACTGTAGGTATACAGTTATGACGTGCAAAATTAATTAACTATGATAAGTTCTGTTCTAAAGGAAGTTACTATTCCTTTTAGGTTTAATTGGAATAAACCATACATTCAAACAAGTTACCAAAAAAAACGACTACGGAAAATGCACCTGTATGCCAGGTAAAGAATATATATTCTGAAACGTTGGTGTATCAAAGGCCATTTTTAAATTCAATATTCATAAAAAAATCTTTAGATTTCTCTGATTTTCCGTTAAATAAAATAAAAGGCATATTTATTTGGTTGAAAGAATCTGTTTTATTTATGTATTTTAGCAATAATTATTATTTTTTATTTTAGGAGCCTCAAACACCAGACGATGATTTGGATCTAAGTTCTGAAGACGAAGCTGTAGCTAGTGATCTAGATATGCACGCTTTGATCCTAGGTGGCTTACATCAAGATACGGAACCATTAAAAACAGCTGACGAAGTGATTCAAGAAATTGACGATATGATGCAAGAGGATACATGTTCCATTGACGGTTTAGATTCTAGGGAACGATTGGAGAACAGTGAAGTTATGGAGAAGGCTAAAGAAGTTCTCAGCTCTCCTTTATATGAAGACAGTAAGTAAACTTTTATAGTGATTCAATATATTCAGTATGTATATTTTATTTATTTATTTATTCGTTTATAGTCTTTCTGGGACCTTACTCGAAGGTAGTTTATACCATATTTGACTGTTAATTACAATTAAATGACATGCAATCTTTACTAAAAGTTTTGTGTTTGGTTCATTTGGGAAAATCAAATGAAGTAAAAATATAAACGGACACATATTTCCTTGATTTTGTTGTTTTATCCATAATAAGAAATAGTTATTAAAATTATATGTTCAGTGTTATGTTAATAAAAATTATTAACTGTAATTTGTTCATATTTAGAAAAACTGGAACAAGGTCCTGTAGCTGTTTAAAACAGCCTGTTTTATATTCAATACAGCCAGCGTAATCAAAAGTTTTTCACATTATAACGGGCCAATTTTGTTGTCGGCATTGCCGATCGGCAAGTTAATAATAAGGGATATTTATGTTCATTGAACATGTAGGTACACAGGCAGACCACACACATACTTTTTTATGCTAAAAGTTGGTAAATGAATACAACCAAATTCAAAGCAGAATTAGAAAGTTTAATAATTTAATTTTTCGAATACTAGATAATAAGAAATGTTATATAAATAGTTATTTATGATACTAGTGGGTAAAGTAAGATATTACCTGCGAGGCGTTAAGCCAAGCAGGTTAATTTTCGAGAGCGCAATATCGGTTTACCCATGAGTGCCATACAAGGTTTTATCCAATAAATAGCTTATAAATTCATATTTTTATTAAAAATTTTAATGACATTTACAAGAAAATAATTTGACAAGTGACAGTTAAGTGGGTATAATAAAAAACTATTCACTCAATAAAGTAAAAGCCACGCGGGGGTTATTATTGAGTTTATATATTTAAAATAAAACTGGTAATTGTCTTATTATCTGTATGTATTGGATAAACTACTATTATCTGTTCGGGACCAGCACACTATGAAAAATTTTGAAAAGTATTAAATAATTAAGTGTTTGGATCAATAAAATGAAGAAATGTAGGCATAAAATGATAGCTGTATCATAATGATAGCACAAAGCTCTAAAGGGTTAAAAAGCTCCATTACAACCACAAAACAACAAAAATTATTTACCTCACTAAACTCTTTATATGTTCTCTATGTTTTAGAATTGAAAGACTTAAGCCTGTCTCAGTTGAACGAGTTGTTTTTAGAACTGGAAGTCCTAATTAGGGAGTTTTCAGAAACATTAATCTCCGAGCTTGCGTTACGAGATGAACTGGAGTATGAAAAGGAGCTGAAAAACACGTTTATATCACTCCTGTTGGCGGTTCAAAATAAAAGACGACAATACCACGTTGAGAAAAAACGTAATTCCAAGCATGGTTCAGTGAAAACGCCCAGCGGACTGGATCCAAAGGTAAATATAGCTGGTGCACAGCAATCTAGACAATTTCTTAATTTGACATTATTTTATAGTAGGTATTTTTATTATTAAATGGGTAATTACACACAGGGGCATATTTATTTCATTTTAAGGGGGGCATCCAATATAATTTTGAAGGTATTTCTATGCTAATATATCTCGCTGGAGGGGGGGCATGGCTAGGAAAATTGTTGGCCGACAAAACGTACCTATTAGATCCTTTTTAAAACGCATTTCACGACGCGAAGCGACGCGACGTTTCAACGCTTTTTTATTTGTAGCTAGATGATTAAATATTTATACATAAGGGGGTCTATTCTGGTTTCGAGCGAATTTTTTCCGCCTGATATTTGATGAATATGGGCGGAGCTACACGGACTACTATGAAGTTGGCTTTCGTGGGTGAATAAAGCTCACCGAAATGAGAATAGTCACCCTGTATTTTAAATGTATATATTATTATTCATTTATATGTGTCTATGTGTTTCAGTACCTCACAACAGTAATTCCATACCATATAGATAGTGGACCTGCGGATAATCAAACATTACAAGTTCTTATCAAAAGTAAGTTTTTTGTCGTATCTTTAATAACTTTTCAAAATTTTATATGTTAAAAATCAAAAAAAAAATATTTATACATTTAGCACCAACACAGCATTCCTTATGTAACTGTAGTTTCATAATGAAAAACGCATTACAAGCCTTCCCTATAAAAAATTCGGATTCAAACAGATTGAAAATAAAATCTAACTGTTTGAATTTAGTTGAATCCGTTTTTGGAATCGCATTTGCGAATTAAAACGGATAAAAATTATTTTATTTTTAATCAGTATGAATCCGAATCAATTCACAAAAAAAAAACGGATTCAAACAGTTAGATATGTGAAATTGTAAAGTCTTAGCATATGTTGAGACCTTTATGTTATAGCATCAAGCGCTATATTTAGGTATAGCATAAAAAGATGCCGAGTCCATGGTCTAAAGAAGCCTGGCAAAGCATCCTATCCATTGAAAATCGTATGTGTATACAATTTTCTTTCGGTAATTTACTTTACATACATCATCCAGATAAGCTTATATCGACTTTTTTGATGCAAAAGTCGGGGAGAAGCAATTCAAAATTTTAATAAGCCTTTGCGGATTAAAAATATTTTATTTTTAATCTGTCTGAATCCGAATCAATTTAAAATGACTTTTTAATTCGCAAAAACGGATTCAAACGAACTAAATCAGATACGCGTTTGCAAATAGCGATATTCTGCATATGCGAAAAAAACGAATTAAAACATGTTACGCATTTGCAAATAGTATCTAATTAAAAATGATATTCCGCATATACGAATAGAAACGAATATGTTACGTATTTGCAAATAGAAGCGAATTAAAACATGATATTCCGCATATGCAAATTAAAACGAATTGAATTTAAACTAACTGAAACGAATTGAAACGGATTAATATTGATAATTTGCTGCAAATAGAAATAATTTAAACTAATTCAAACGGGTTAACAATATTTTATTTTTTATCCGTTTGAATCTGATTTTTTTTATAGGAAGCAAGATATTTCCTTGAATTCTAGCTTCTTTTATTTCAGAATACTTAATATTATTTACATTTTTGTTTTGTTTCAGTTTTAAAAGCCATTAATGAAGACAGTCCGACAGTACCCACTTTACTCACGGATTACATACTAAAAGGTAACCTCTCTTAACCTCTATATGCTCCTGTTAGACCCAAATATTATTTAAACACTTTTAAATGCAGTACAGCTAATCAACTTTTGAAGCAGTTTTTAAAGCTTTAACAGTTTGAATGCCAAGAAGAGTACATGGCATCACACCAGCAACCGTATTATCTTTGTCCTTCCTGTTGATAAATTTAAAATCATGTTACTAAAGTCCGACTGCCCACCTCTCTATTTTCCCAATAGAGTAAATATTATTTAGCCTAAATGTAAATCCGCCGACATTTTTAATATATTCCAATTTTCTTTTTCGAAAAATAGTCATTAGTGCATTAAAAAAATTGCGGAATTAAAAAACTAGAGTTAATGATAAAAATGGATTTTATCTTGATACATCTTAATCAAATTTATTTTTTATTTTCAGTTATATGTCCAACGTAATTATTAGAAGAAACATAAACATAAATTTTAGCTTAAATTTAGCATAAGCTTCGATGACAAAAAAAATAAATAGCACACTTCAGTTGCCATATTTTCCAATTTATTTTATTTTTGTGTTCAATTTATTGTTCAAGCATTGTTCCTGATTATTTTTAATTTGTAAATGGTATTTTTTATGTACGTACCGAATGACTAGTCGCAAAAAACTAACAGTTTATCCTCAGACATTAAAAAAGATCTTGTAGCATTGTTATATGTAGGTTAGATCTAATCTGTCTCGAGACATTATATATAATGTCTCTAACCTACATTTAGCTATAACTTAGTTCAAAAGAAAAACTTCTAAATTTTCGGATACACTGTTAATATTTTTGCCTTCTAGGTTAACTGGTATTTAATTTGTAAATTATTTTATTGTATATAGTATATTTTCGCTTGTAAACATTCTAGTCTAATAAAGCTATGTTTGCATGATAATGTAAACGCATGTTAACGTCTTCATAATTTGCTGTAAACCAATAGAAAGTTTCATAAATAATATTGCAAGGAAATTCCTTAAAGAAATCTTGGAAAATAGTAATAATAATGATATCCCAAATATTTATCTTAAGACTGTTAATGTGAAACTTTCTAGAAGTATAAAAATACAGGAATTTTATTATAACAGTTGTTTTATTGAATTTTGGTTATAACCAACTGGTTATCTTTACTTGGTTATAAGAATTAGGTTCTATTTATATTGAAAATTATTAATCAATTATCATATCATTATATTATGTATATTTACATATTAATATATTTTTTCATGAAATAACATTCTCATATTTTTTATATAATTTAATGTAAATGTTCCTTTATAACCAAATAAAGATTTATTTTAATATAGCCACAAGAATAAATACCTTGTAAATGTCAATAGGGTGAAAAAATGGCTTTTCCGCCCACTCGTAAATCACACTGCCCAACCAAAATTTTTATAGTGTCTATAAACACAATTTAAATACAAGAGAAAAAATAAACCAAAACTTTTTCACATTTTAAGCTAGTATAGTATAGTCACCGCCACATTTATAGTAGAATGTTTTCATTTGAAACAGATTAATGTGAGACAGGGACGTAATTAAATTTTATTATATTAAATACGTATTTATCCTATATAGCTCGATGCACAGAACAAAAATAAAACAAAGCCGGTCCAGTAAATATAGATTGCTACAAATGCCTTGTGGGTGTGGCTAAATCTTGTGTGAAATATGATTGGATAAGGTCGAACGTTAATTGGCTGGAATCAGTCAACGTGGACTCGATAAAAATACATTAGTTTAAATGAGTCTAAAATTATACAACGTCCCGATTGGACGAACAGTTTGACCAGCGCTAGAAAAAAATAATCGTTGCTAAAAAAAATCTATTATATATCTGGCAGACTATAAAAGAAAGAGAAGAAAAAGAAAACCTGAACACGACATTTATTTTTGCCCCGTTGCAACGCAATGTACAAAGTTGCACCATTTAACGGTATTTATTCTTATGGATCGCGTGTTGTGATAGTAAAACGCTAATCGTAACCAGCACATTATCGCTACATTTTTGTGCAATTCTGCACTTTACCTGTATTTGTGTATATTATTTTAAATGTAATTTTTTCTACAAATCAGTGATATTAGCTCCAGTTAAGATATTGTATTTATTGCATTTCTTTAGAGTTCCTGTATATTCTGACAATTCTGTGGAGACAGAACTTAAGTTCTAAAATTTCAGAATATCCAGGGTATCTATATTTCATTATTCTTGCCTGAATACTCAGTTTCGTATTATTGTTCGTTGCTAATGATACATAAGTAATTTAATGTATAATAAAAGTAAAATTAGGAGAATTTTAATATATTTCATGTATAGAATATCTATAGCACTAGATGTAGGTTTCTTGGGTTAGGTAGGTAGTTTACACACTACACAAGCTAACTTAACTAACCTACCTATGCTCTAAGAATATCATACATTTTTAAATTTTTGTAGTAATTTTGGTCTGTAAGAAAAGCCGAGGCGGACATATGGACGATATTGTGTTCCATTACTAACCATAGTCTGTACTTTGGATTAAAATAAAAATATACTCGCATTTCACACTAAAAAATGGTTTTTTTCCTAATTTAAAATGATACCTCTTGTTGGAAGACCCGTTAATAAATAAAATGACTTTAAACTTTACTTGTAAGGTTTAATAATCATAATAATCATCAATTACAAATATTATAGCGACTTTTTGATATGTCTTAAAACTGATATAATTTAAATGCATTTTTAAGATGAGTGTAATGGCACTTTTAATCATTCCGAGCGTAAATAAAATGCTTTTTTATAGACCAAATTCTGGTACAAAAAAATATTGTAGAATGTAGTTTGTAAACCAAAATACACAAAAATTTAAAAATGATATGACCTAACTATGTTATAACTGTTTTTAAAAGCCAGCCTTCTAAGTGTAGATCTCAGTAATAAAAGTTTTTCTCCCAAAAATGTGTTTTTATTGCTTTAGAAATATTCCTCTATGATTTGTTGATGCCGGTCTGTAATTGGTCAAACCATAAACATATGTAAAGGTTTGGGGTAGAGAGCCTAAATGTGACGTTTCCTCAAGGCAAAGAGTGGAGGCAATAAAATCTGGTAAAAATTGTTATTTGTTAGTTGGTAACTATATTTTGGCATTAGATGTCATAAATTACATGTGCGCACACTTTCAAAGAAAATGGTTATTAAATTTAGTGGAAGAAAATGGGTTCCATTTATTTAAAACTCCATTTGGCAGTGACAGTATGAAAAAAGAATATGATTAATTAAATTTGGAGTATATTGCCCCATAGAAGTATAATTTAATGTATATGTAGTTTCCCACATTCATTTTGAAAGTTGGAGACCACCCTCAGGTAACGTACGTAACATTTTTTTGTAACGTATGTAACACCTATAATAAATAATTCCTGAAAATCCTATTTATTTATTTTTTTAAGTAATTTTCTCCTTTTCAGAATTGTGTATCTTGTTATTTTGGTTACAATTCATGTTCATGTTACCCTGTAACGATAGAACAATAAAGATAAAGATACTATTCATTTTTTTAATTATCCCATGTGCATATTAGAAAATAAATCTTTTATAAATTAAGCAAACAATTAAAAAAATAATAAATCAGATAAGAAAATTTTCATTATCATTTACTTAATTGCATAAGTGTACTTCCAATTTTCGTATTAGGTACGCGTAACGCGCACTCAAGCTGCATTATTTTTATTGCCTAATTGATTATTAAATTTATAAGTAAATTAAAAGATGCAAAAAAGTTCTTTTAAGGATTATAACTTGAAATACACATAAATGAACTAAAGCTCATTTGTCTAAAAAGGGTTTAGTTTGAATGGGGATTAAGGGGGAGAGATCGGTCATTAAGAGGTGGCACCATTTAATGGTAATTTACTGGAGATTTTTTTTTGATGGCGGGAATTATAGCTCGTAGCTCCACCCACATGTTGCAATTTGGGCCAATCACGTCATTGCAAATATGCACTGAAATTTCGGTTCAACAGCGGAGTCATAAAACAAAATAATGTTTAATTCCCTATAAAAACATATGTGATCATTTTTATCGTAAGACTATTAGTTTCCGACATATAGGCATCAATTTTGACATATTTTTACATTTTTAATTAAATGTCAAATTTTGACACTAGTAAAATTTTAATCATAGATAAAATTAATTTTAATAAATTTTTCTTTTAATAAATTTCTGATAATGGTGCGGACAGAAAAACAATCCGATAAAGCTACAAAGAAAAAACAAAAGGATATGGTCCAAAATACAGGAAAAGTGAAGTAAATTTGATATTTATAAACTCCCTCATTTTTCCGTCCGTCTAGAAAAGGTACCCGCTTCACATTTTGAAAATTGGGGTCCATACCATAATTTTCCATAATTACGCGCGCTTGTACAATATATTATCATTATATTTTTGTTTGACATAAAAACACATTTCAATAAAAAATAAACATTTAATTCTAGACTAGAATTATTATTTACAAACAAATATTTATATTAAATTCTAATACATATTACTTATTTAAAACCCCAATTTAAATCTCAAGATAAGCGAATACACCTATTCCGAAAAACCGTTGTACATCTCTAAGCGTACAGCGCGGTCTAATATTCACCCCCCTCTTATTTTTTGAACGAGTTGAGATATCGACATTTAATTTGCAACTCGTAAACAAGCCCTATTGAAAATGACGGGTCTTCGCGGGAGACAACTTAAATTATCTTTTTACATATATTTGACATTTTCAGCTCTTAAAATGTGGGCATGGGGCATGGGGGAAATTGTTTTAAATGGACAGGGGGGTCGTGTGACACATCGTTTTAAAGCGTATAAACTGCTCTATTTTTTTTAGACAATTTTTTTGGGGTTTAAAATAGGGTTTTAAGAGTTAAAAATACCAAATATATGCAAAAGGATATTTTAAGTTTTTATTTACAAGTACCAAATTTGATCGATATCTCGTTCAAAAGTTAAGAGGGGGGTGACTTTTGGACAGCACTGTTTAACAGGTTGCGTTGGTTCATTCGGATCTCGATCCCGATTTAAAATTCTATCGGGATCCGGAGATTTCGGGATTTGAACACCTATTTGTAATGCATTTCGGTTCAAAACTTGTGAAAAGTAAATACCGTCAACTGGGGTGACTTCGGACGATGTGGGTGACTTCGGACACTTTTTGGCAAAACTCTCTGAACCAAAACACGTGTGCTTAAGTTGTGGGGTTATGTGTACAAGTTGTAGTATTGAACCCCACAACCTGTGTACATAACCCCATAACTTTTGCATTGGTTGAGAAAGTTTTTCAAAAGTGTCCGAAGTCACCCACACCGTCCGAAGTCACCCCAGTTGATGATAATATTTTCAAGCTACAATTTTAAAATAATAATTTAAACAAATAATTTAAACAGTCATTTTTTTCACTTTTTTTTTTTTTCATTAATTTTAACTATGAAACAAGGCCATGTTTAAAACTTTAAATTATATCAATTGGCAATGACTGAAAACTCGAACAAATAACTAATTAATGTAGATAACATTAACTGTTTTAATACAATAATTTAAAATTATACTTACCCTGTACTTATTCATATACTAAGCTCAAAAGTAGGCTAAATATAAGGCACGATTAAATATTAGTGTTTAAGAAGTAACCTATATAAATTGTTAGAAAAATCTTGAACGTTTTGTCTGGTTAAGTGATAGTTTTGATCGGAACTGGGGCTTGGGGGCGGCTGGATGAGATCAACGTCGATACTTTCCGAGAGTTCTTCGCATTTTCGTTTTTGTCGGCTGTTATCCGAAGAAGGCTCTCCATGACTAAAACTTTGACGAGCCTTGTAAATTGGTTCGTACTCAATTAATTGGGCTACGAATCCCTCATTAGGACTAATGGAACCTCTTTTCGTCTTTACAAATGCAAATGCTTCCCTGAAAGAAAATTAATAACTGTTAGTGAGTCTGTACAAAAAAAATTACTATGTCTGCATGATAAATAAATACCAAAGTGCGGTAATTAGCCCTCCTGTAAACATACAATCATTTTAAAAATTAGTTTTTCTAAATTGTTTAAAAATTATTTTCCTCTGCTGGTTAATACTTACTCACTGGTTATACCATACTTTTCCATGATATAGGCCATGACTAGTGTCGCACTTCTAGAGTTCCCTCTATTTCCATGTACTAAAACTTTGCAGTTTTTCGAAATGGCTTCGTCAATAAACTGTTTGACTTTTGGAAAAAATCGTATGATATTTTCTGTTGCCATATCATTTATTTCTAGAGTAAGATAAGTAAAGTTGGGATCATTGGACTGTGGTCTAATATAACTGGCTTCTAACTCTTGTCGAACACAGATTATGTATCTTATATTATTTTGTAACAGATTAGCAAGACAGTGCCTATCTGCTGAAGAATACGGACCCAAAAATAGGCCTGGAATGATTTCTTGCATGTTACATGCATTGTGTAAATAGCACTGTAGGTTTACAGGTTCTGAATATAATCGTATGTTGCATATTGTAGAAATAGGGGGCTACAAAGCAAAATAAGATTAATTAGTTTATATTGAATCAAAGATAGGAACAAATTAAAAATTATAATTTCGTAACTAAAACGAGAAAAACATCTGATTTTCAGGACCGCAAATGGATCGAAGGACCAAATACAGGCCTAGTAACAATGGACCATGTTTTAAGGTTATGTTTAAAATTTATCGCGCCAATCATTATAATAAAGTAAAACTATAAAATTACTATTTTAAATGATGAAAATGAAATAGAAATTATTAAGATTAGTCAATAATCTGTATCAAAGTTAGAGAATTCTTATCAAAATTGTTTTGAAATTACGAACCTCATCTTCTGGCTGGTTTTGGGGAGTTATATCAATCATTTTTAATAAATATAATATCACATAAATAAAAACACTACATGAATCGTTAATAAAACGAATAAATCACTACATTATTTGCTACATTTCTAATTAATTTTAGAAAAACTTTCAAATTCGACATGACAGCACCAAAAACCAGAGAGCCACTTTGTGCGCAAGTGCAAGAGTGGCCATTGCAAAATATCTGCGCCAAATTCAAACTTACTACGTCTTATTCTAAAAGATTTATTTCATACTAAATTTACCTATTAATTATTACTGTGTCCGTAATTTATCACTAGTTATGAAATTAGAATTTATAAAAAAGTATTTAGAGTAAAAATATCAGAAATTCGGAATTTTTTTTACAATGTAGGCAACTTGAATTACAGATAAATGTATAAAGGGTGCCATAACTTAAGTAGATTTTAACCGTAACGGTAGGGTCACTCTGTCAAGCGGCGGAACCGCCCCCGGAAGTATAATTTCCGAACAGAACACATGCGGTCTTGCCTCTGCACTGAAAATTTCTTGGCAATTATTTATTATTTTATGATAGAATTTTGGAGACAGATTTTAATTTTTTCATAACATCATAGGTATTAAAATAAAATACATATATTTTTTTTACAAAACAACAATATTTATTTAATTCAGGGTGATACAAAAAAAATGATCAAATGAAAATACATAGAAAATTTGTAAATAAAAAATTTACATCTATAAAAAAAAAATCCCTAACAGCTACATGTGGAAGGAAAGGATAAATAAATAAATACTAAAAATAATCTATGATCCAACAATGATGTTATTGATGGGTATATGGATAAGTTTGACAAAGAATCCAATGAAGCCCATGATGGCAAATCCAATGGCGGTAGCAACAGCTATTTTTTGAAATTCTGAAAAAAAAAACAAAATCAAAATGGATCACTTACGCGGCGGCCATATTTAAAACTTTACAAAAATTTATGATATGAAACTACTGGCAATCTGTATACTATAGATATCTTAAGAAACAGAAATTTTTTATTTTAAACTTTATTATTTTCTAATCATCGTCCAAATTGATATTGGCAGACTAAAAGTTTTGGGCTACTGGCCCTCTTCAGTACCAAGAGTCAACCCTGTATGCTGATTAAGAAAACATTCTTTGACTTTATTCACGAAATAAATAATGTCATGAGATTGATGTACTCTTGCGCGCCATCTATTGCTAGATATAGACAAAATCTATTATTTATCAAAATTTTACGCGACTGGTAGGCATTAAAATTTTAGTAGTAGGGTATCAGTTCCCTGTACAATTGTGGGGATTGACAAATTCTATATTGCGTGCAGTCTGCCTGCCAGTAGTGTCATTTCGTAATATTTTTGTGAACTTTTAAATATAGAAGTCTCTACTCGTCTCTACTAGAAAGACTCTCTAGAGTCGTAAATTGTTGAAAAAAGGATAAAAGCACCGGCTGATTTAGTGATGCAAACTTCAGGCTATGCAACTATGCAAGAGAAAATAAGCCAACTTTCAGCACATTTTTCAGACATTCACCAATCAAGTTTCTGCTTTTAATGGATCCATCAATCACAAATGCAGTTATGAACATTTTTAACCCTATACTGCAATATATTCCCATTTGGAACTTAGAAATTTTGTTTCCAAATGGGAACACAATGTGATATAGGGTTAAATATAAATTAAGGTTTCTTTAAAATTATTTTGATGTTTAAAATTTAAAACTGTGCATGTAAATCCTCAAAAACAGAAACTTGACTGGTGAAGACTTAACCCTTAAACACTTTCCAGGGGTATCGGGATACCCCAATATAAACTATTCCCATAATAGTTTTTGGTTGTTTAAGAAGTGGAATCCTCTTGGAGGATGACCCCCAACCTCTACCTTTCTTACTATTTATAAGGTACAGACATATTGATGGTCTAGCATACAAAGGTGCTAAGTATATACGGAACCTTATGTACTTATCACCTTTGTATGCTAGACCATCTATATGTGCTTTAGGCTCAGTTGACTTCAACATGTAGAGGTACAGTAGTAGAACTGGATAGTAAATAAGTGTATTTTAACATAGGTAGGGTTGTTAAAAATTAAAACAAAATTGGGTAAATTCGCCTCAAAGACATGATGACATTTTGGTGATATGCAAGATAAAATTGACCAGTCGAATCGAATCTTAACTATCCAGCTGTTAGACTTGCATGTAAGTTACACAATGTAATTAACTTGCAAGTTAAAACTAGCTATTTAAGTTATCATGTGGCTAAAATACACAACACACTGCTAATATATCAGATATCTGTGGCAAATCAGCATTGCTAAATTAACAGTAGCATTGCTAAATTAGCATTGCTTATATAAACAAACTCTAAATAACAATAATTACCTTTTCTGTCTGGTTTTGTGCACCTTTTGACTAATCTGATCGAGTCTTTGGCGAATTGGCGAGCTGGTTCAGCGAATTTTGTGATTTGATCCATTTTGATTCTACAAAAATAACAAAATATTGATAATAAACCGTCTTTCGACCATTAAAAAGTGCACTAATGAACTAAAGGCGGTTAAATACTGTTGGAAATAGTGAAATAACTTACAAATATGTTTAGAAACAAATCTGAGAAGTAAATAGAACTAAATGAAAGCAGACTTTTACGTCGACAAGTCACAAACTCGTTAAAAAATGACAAGTAGTCAAGCCACGATGGCACGTTTCCAATGACGTGTCTACGCAGCAGCGTTCAGACTTAAGAAATTTGTTTTTCAACATATATTTGATTTTAGCTAATTATGTTAAAAATACATTTTGACGATATGTAAATAATAATTTGTATATTTATGTGTATATAATTTAAATAATAATTTAATATTGTGAAATAAATAATTACTGGGTCAACATATTTGGAACGTGGTCTAACCTGTGTATAATGAGTTGCATACAATCGGATTATTGCATTTAAAGTTTAGAGTCACTCTATCAAGTGGGGGTTCCGCCGCTAGGTAGAGTGACAAATACTTTGATCGCCACAAAAAATTAAACAAGATTTTTTTGTTTTAATACCTAGGTCCTATAGGCCAAGGGCTACAAGCAGGGGCGGATTTAGGAGGGGTCATGGGGGCCATGCCCCTCCTTAGCGAGATATATTAGCATAGAAATACCTTCAAAATTATATTTTTGGTGAATGCGCAATTTTTTTTCTTATAGATGCCCCCCTCCCTTAAAATAAATTCGCCCCTGGCTACAAGCTAAATACCTCAATTTTTTAATTTTTGGTTGGGAAATATTTGCTCTGCCCCCCCCCCCCCCCCAAAAAATGCTTCGGAGCACCAATTAAAATATTATAAAAAAATCTGTCAGGGGGTGCTCAGCACGCACTGTTTTTTTTTTTCAGTTACGGCCTGTGTCTATGTTAGACACCGTCTATGATAGACACCGGAGGATATGCAGAAGCGGATCCTGGGAGGAGGTAGGGGGACCACCATAAAACCTTCCAGGCATGTTCTCCGCAAAACAGAGCATATTCTTAGAATCATACAACATTCCCAATATTTATTAAAAGAATATTCTTAGAACTGTTTTGTGTTATGCGGGTCAGAATAATGACAATGTTCTTCAAATTCGCATTTAATAATACTTTTTTTTTAAATCACGGGGGTTTAATTATAATTAAACCCCTTATTCCAAATGCGCCACAGTAGATACCTATGTTTTGCAATATGTGGGTAAACACATAAATTCTGGAAATTTATTGAATGTTGTAAAATGACTAACTTGAGAAACAATCTGTTTAATATAAAAAAATATTTTTTATTATTCACGTTTTATTGATAATTACACTGCTCCACACTAAAAAATTTGCCGACGCCACTTTAGTTGCATCTATACTGGAAATTCAATAAAACCTGCAGTGACTCAGTTGCGAATGTGTGGTAAAAGGCGAAGATCATACCAGTTCGGGTACGACTCGCGTAATTTCGTCGAAGCTTTGCAAAGGCGAACCCCTTATACGAAAGCAGCAGAGGCATGAGTCACTGCAGGTTTTGTTGAATTTCCAGTATAGCTATATTTGATGTGCTGATTTCGGAACCTTTTTTTATTTTTCTCGATCAGATCGTTTTTTAGAGATATAATGCATAGTAGTTTTTTTACTTATAGTTGTTGTTAAAAAAAATAAGGTTCAATTAATTTTTTTGTGGTGAATTTTATTATTATTATTTATTTATTTTATTATTAGGGCTTTAAGCCAAAAAAAAGGCGAATTTCAAATATCTTTATTCGTTTGTTTTTTATAGGCTTCTAAATTTAAAAAATTACAATTTTTCGTATTTTTTCGCTATATTTTCATGAAAATTTTATATTAATACTAAAAATATGGCTCTGATTTTTATAGGCAACACTAATGCACATGTGAGATTTGTAAAAAAAGTTTAAGATTGAGTCCAGTAACGGAGGTTTTACGGGGAGTTATTGAAAGCAGAACAACAATATTTTGAATTATTTAATGTTTTTTTAATGTTATTTTAATGTTTTAAAGCAAGGAGAAAAAGTTTTTTTTTTATTTTTCATTTTGTTTTTTATATTAAATTTAATTTGTTGTATTGCTCTCCAAAAAATAAATAAAATATTTCAAAATGTTTTTTTTTTTCGATAACCCCCGATAAAATCTCCGTCACTAGATTAAATCTCAAACTTTTTTTATTTTTATAAAATGCACATTTGTGTTAGTATTGCGTATAAAATTAGAGTTGTATCTTTAGTATTTATATAAAAATTTTATCAAAATATATCGAAAAAATGCGAAAAAAACTAATTTTTTGAATTTAGAAGCCTATTAAAAAAAAGATATTTTAAATCCGCTTTTTTGACCTAGAGCCCCACTAATAGAGAATCAATCCACGGCAAAACAAAAATAATTAGACCTATAAAAAAATAATTTTTTTTTACTACAACTATAGGCAAAAAAAACACTGTGCGCTCTATCTCAAAAAAAACGAGCTGATCGAGAAAAACAGAAATAGGTTCCGAAATCAGCGCATCAAATATAGCTATACTGGAAATTCAATAAAACCTGCAGTGACTCATGCCTCTGTTGCTTTCGTATAAGGGGTCTGCCCTTGCGAAGATTCGACGAAATTACGCGATTCGTACACGAACTGGTATGATCTTCGCCTTTTACCACACATTCGCATCTGCAGGTTTTATTGAATTTCCGGTATAGATGCAACTAAAGTGGCGTCGGCAAATTTTTGAGTGTTGAGCAGTGTAATTATCAATAAAACGTGAATAATAAAAAATAGAAAAAAGAAAAAGGTTTCGAAATCAGCGCATCAAAATAGCCAGACGCAACTAAAAGCTCCCCGGCAAAAAAAAAATCTTTTTTTGTAGAGCAGTGTTATCAATTATAATTGATTTGCACAATAATGTATAGACAATGTCTATTGTATTTTTTGCGATGTTCTATATATTTTTAATTAAAATGTATTAATAAAGGGATCGTTTGTAAAACCAACCTGGTGGACAATAACGTTAAAACGACTTGACCTAACGCTACAGGCTAACGTTATGGTCCAACGTTAAAATAACTTTTATCTAACGTTAGAAGTACATAGATATTTTTTACATTTTAGCTCTTGCTAAAGAAATTCTTCCATAAAAAAACATTTGTCTCTGGATCCCTGTAAATCCCAGAATTATATTTCTCAGGTGCAGACAAGATTAAGAATTTAAAAGGCCCCTAAAACGGCCCAAAAACTAAGAAAGCTATAAAAATCAGGGGCCAAAACAAAATAACTGATTTCTTAAACATTTTCAAATACACATTTAGTTTTTAAAATATTTTATATTCTGGATTGGAACAGAAATTGAAGGATACATGTACTTAAGTCAAAATCTATGCCACAAAATGTAACGCAAGCAACATTACATAAAATTATAAATTTATCACAAATTAAACTTATTATACTAATTATAAATATATGTTTTGTTACTTTGTTATTTACTAAAATAAATATTGTATTTAAATATTATCTTTTAATATAATTGACAAGTTTGTACACTCAAAAGTTAAAATAGGCGCAAGATGTAACGTAAGCAACCCTAAAACTATTTATATTTCTCGTAAGCTTCGTTAATTTTTGCATAAACTTTAAGATTTGAAATTTTAAAAAGTATCATATAACTAATTATTTTTAATTGCTGACGTAAAAAAGCGATAATCAGTTAAAATATAATATATTTAAATTCCCCTTCTACTAACTGGCAGAGCTGTGCGCGAATATAGTACTGCTTTATTTAACATAACGATAACTCCTGGTAGATAATAATAAGATTACACTATCATATCCTGTGCTGATGTAAACAGTTCATAGTTCTTTGTGTGATAGTAAATTTTACTGAATTTATTTATTTGAATAAAATCGGCAAAGTTCTTATCAATCGTGTCAAGCTTTTCGTCGTCATCGTTCCTTTTTGTTGATCAGTGAGAAAGAATCGAAAATGTCGAACAAATTAGCTATTTTGGTAATTTTGGTTGTTTTTGGTTTTTCACAAGTTTTTGGTAGATACGAAACATGTGGTAAGTTTTTTACTTTCCCCAAGGAAAGTTTTGCGTTAGTAAAAAAATTTTTAAAAATTATTATTGCTTTTTTTACGTTTCTAGACTTTTTATATATAAAACATATGATTTCCGTCAAAAAAAAAATCTGTCGGTCGGTCTGCCGGTCTGGTGTCCGGGAAATTTGTGACCACGATAACTCAAGAACGCTTCTGGTTAAAGACTTCAAATTTGGACCATAGGTTAATTATCCAAAGTTCTAGGCTGGGACTCTTTTTGGTAAAAATAGGATTGGGGGTAAAATGGGGTAAAAACAATTTTTTTCAAATTTTTTTTTTCAATTTATTTTTTAAAATAGAAACTTTTTTTGAAAAAAAAATTGAAAAACTTTTTTTTGTTGTTTTTTTTTTAGTTTTTTTGTTTTCGTTTTTGATTTTAATTAATCTAGGCCTATTATAGGTCTATAATAGGGAAAAGTATTATTCTGTTGGCACCAGTATTTTTTGCTTTTTTAGTAAAAATACGGATAAGCCTCATATTTGTGCAATAATTTAAAAAAATATCCTCTGATAAGCGAGCTTTCTCTAAAGCACTTTTTTCGACTAACTATATATGGAAAAAAAATTAAAAATATTTAAAAATATAAAAAAATTATTTATTTATTTTTAATTTAAATTTAAACTTAATTGAAAATTGTCTAATTTTGTTATCTTTTAAAATAATAAAAATAATAAAATAAAAATAATTCAAATTAATAAAATAAAAATTCGAACCGCTCAAAATAAAATCTGACAATAACCTTTCTTAGCATATCAAGCATTTTAAAATTTCCACTCTTTGTTATATTTATAAAATTTTAATTTATTTATATTTTATCTTATAACTGCACGTATACGCGCTTATATATAAGCGCATAGCACAAAATAGTTCTAAGAATATTCTTAAAATAAATATTGGGAATGTTTGGACTTTTTCTTAGAAGGTTTTAAGACATTCAATGGATACCGTTTTAATCATGCGAAAGCTTCTATGATCATTCTAAAAAAAAAATCTTGCAGAATATACCCAGCACCTTCTTATAACTTGTAAAACTATTATTTATTTTATTATTTTATTTTTTTGAGAAAAATTGTTTTTAACTATTTTAGAAAATGCAATATACCATTACATATCTTCACGGTTTGTAAATTTAATGGTATAAAATTTGTAAATTATATATTAATATAAATTAAATTACTATATACTTAGCATATTAAGTATAGGTCGAGGTATAGGTACTATGCTCGGTACAGTACCTACTAAGGTCAAATAATAATAATAATAATAATAATTTATTGTTCAAAAAGTCCAAACAAAGATGTAGAACAAGCCTGTGAGCAAAATAAAAACAATTGTAATATTCACGGTATTTTCACATATGAAGGGGAATATTTCTTAGTTGTATATTTTTTCACTTTTCTGTAGAAAGTTATAGGGGTAGCCCCTTTGAAAATCGAAAAAAAGAAGGAAAGGTGCTATCAACGTATTTTTTTTGGGAAAAAATTCCTTCATTAAGCAGTCAATCATACCAAATTTGAAAAAGACAAACAAAATTGTTTTTATGTGCGCCATTTAGACATCAGAAATATCCCAATACGATTTTAGTTTAAGCTACTTGCAACTACGAGCAGGGCCGGACACAGCCAGCCCAGGCCCCGGGGGAACTTTAACACCGAGCCAACTATTTTCGCAAAAAAAATTCTTTGCCTCTGAAAAAAATCTTTACCCCTGGCAGAGAATTTTCGTCGGGCCCACTATCGACGCCGGGCCCCCCTCGGACCCCCGGGCCACGGGGAATCTTCCCTCCATCCCTTCCCCTGAATCCGGCCCTGATTACGAGGAGTATACTATAGAATGCGAATCATTATATATCTTCACGGCTTGTTTTATTAAAGCTTTGCTTTTATTTTCAGATGAAGAAACTCTTGGTGAAGTTACAGATGTTCAAGTCACTGGTTGTGATATGTCTAAAAAATTTTGTCCCCTGGTAAGGAATACAACCGCTACTTTGACTATTACTTTTGTTCCTAGTAAGTATATTTTTCAAATATAAAAAAATAATATTTTACCCCCCCCCACCCCCTCTTAACTGTCGAACGAGTTGCGATATCAACTTCAAACTTATAACTCTTAAATAAGACATCTTAAACTACCTTTTAACATATATTTGATATATTATTCCATCAATCTATTTTCTAATCATCGTACAGAAAATAGATTGATGGAATACTAAATTAATATTTTTATAATTTTGTTTAAAATTAAAAATTTCTGGCCTTACTATATATTTGATAGTTTCAGCTCTTACAATGTGGGCAGGGGACATGGGGGGACATTTTTTAAATGGGATCGTGTGATACATCATTTAAAAAAAAAATAAAATTTTGTATTGGACTGTATATTTTTTTATTTTTTAAACAATTTTTTTAAGGTTTGAACTTTTTAATTAATTTCAATTAAAATTAGTTTAAAAGTATAGTTTGCGTTTTTTCATCTAATGTAATCACAAAATTAGTCATTTTTATAAAATTGTTTAATTTTTTAGAGTATTTAAAAACCAAAAAAAAAATTTAAATATATGGATTAATGAAGAATTTCATAAGCTTTAAAATAATGTATCAAACGACCCTCCTAACCATTAAAAAAAATGTCCCCCATGCCTCCCTGCCCACATTTTAAGAGCTGAAAGTTTCAAGTATATGCTAAAAGATAGTTCAAGTTGTCTTATTTAAGAGTTCTAAATTTGAAGTCGATATCTCAACCCGTTCAAAAGTTAAGACTGTTGGACCGCTCTGTATTTGCAAATAATAACAGCAGCCCAAAAAAAATATCTAAGTTTAATTAACCCCTTAACGCACTCGCCCAACTTAATTCGTTGAAAGCAGGTTGGCTCTTTTCTGCTTACCCGAGTTAATTTGGGCTTACCTATATTGTAGAAAATAATATATTTTTTATTTTTTCAACATTACTTGTTATTGCCCTTCAGTGTTGACTAAAAATTAAGAAACAAAAATGGTGAAAAATTAACCACTTTTCTGAAAAAAATAAGTGGTGCTTTAAGGGGGCAATATTAACCAAACTATTTTTTTCATGCGTATTTCTGGGCCCTGAAAACTAATTTGACAATAAAAAATTAGCTTAGGGGTTAAACCCCCAAAATACCTCGCCTTCTTATACAAAAGTGGTTTTAGTCAGTTTTGACTGATAATTAAAAAATACAAACAAATATTTTTTAGTTCTTTAAAGTGCCATTTTTTGGCAATAATTTTTTTTTTTTGAAAAAATGCATAAAACAGTATTCGCCATGATTCCGGCTGCTTGGATCTACTGAAAAATAAAAGAGAGATATTATTCAGTATTGAAGTCGCTATAGCTCGTGCTAAAAGAATTTTTTTGGTCAATAAATAATGGACGTTTTTCAAAAATTTTCAAAAAAAACGTCCGCCATTTTGTTAATTTTTGTCCAAAAAAAAATTTTCTAATTCGGCTATGGCCAAAAAATGGCACTTTAATAATCTAAAAAAAATGTATTTTTTGAATATAAATAAACATACAAAATTTGACAATAATATCTGTTTTCTTTCTATATAATAAAAAAATGTTTAAAAAAACATTATTTTTAAAATTTGAAGGTAGAAAGAACTCTTAATATCTATTCTTATACTTAGGTGTGGATTCTGATGAACTTGGGGCTCTAGTCCATGGTGTCCTTGCTGGAATACCTATAAAATTTGACCTTCCAAATCCAAATGGTTGTAAAGATTGTAACGTTAAATGCCCTATAAAAGCTGGAGCTACTGTTAGCTATGTAGCTTCGTTGCCTATTTTGGAAATGTACCCCAAGGTAAGTCTTTAGGTACCTTCTAATAGATACTATCTATACAGGGTGGTTCAGAACTGGCGGAAAAAAAACTTTGACCCGGATTCTACATCCAAAAATATAAAAAAAAGTTTCTATAAAGGTTAGTCCGGAAATGAGCTCCCGGCCCTTTTAAGAGGCGCCTTAAAAGGAGTTTTTATTTAATATCAATAAAATTTAGTAAATCACAGTAAAGAATTATTGCACATGCCCTAACATTGAGCAAGGGGAACGTTCAAGTATTACGTAACGCAAATTTTTATCATTTTGGACCCCCCCCTATAACGCTATTTTCCTATACCATTAACACGGGCGTAACACTCCAAAATGACCCCCACCCCCTCTAGGAGCGTTACGTAATACTTTAATGTTCCCAAGGCTTATCATTCTATTCTAAAAAAAATTTTGTTTGGTTTGGTTTTTTTATAATTTTTAAAAAATTATGTATTTTAGAGGTATTTTTTTATGCGAGGTAAACCGTTCGAGGTATTTTCTTTCGAGGTAAAGTCCTTTCGAGGTAATTTTCGTGCGAGGTAATGGGCTTTCGAGGTAAAAGCTTTCGAGGTAACGTTGTTCGAGGTAATTTTTTTCGAGGTAAAAGTTTTCGAGGTAATTGCTTGCGAGGAAATTTTTTTCGAGGAAAAGACCCCTACCCCAAAAATAGGACTTAAAATAAGGCCAATAAAAATTTTAATATATTATAATTATAATGTAGGGCCAATCTACATCAAAAACTATAAAAAAAAGGTTCCTATACACCTAGGTTCGAAATTTAGTTCGAAGAGTACTAGGTACCTAGGTCTTTGTTTAATAATACCTACCTATTTTTTCTAAAAAAAAATATTTTTTCAAAAAAAAAATAACTATGATCTCCAATTTATTTAAAATTAGAAAAAAATTCTTTTACCTTAGGGAACGTTTAAGTATTACGTAACGCAAATTGTACCAAAATTCATACACTTCATACCCCCGTTCTCGCGTTATAATAGATTATAGAGATTTCATATTTTGGGCTTTAGGGGGAGTAGCCAAAATATAAAATCTCTACAGCCTTGAATAACGCGAGAACCGAGGTATGAAGTGTATGAATTTTGGTACAATTTGCGTTACGTAATACTTAAACGTTCCCTTAGAATTAAAATTCTGCTTAGATCTGTGTTGATGAGATGGGATGGGATCACATATTTTTACACTATATTGGCAATTAGAAAGAGATTAACTGGGAACACACAGCGTAGATTCTCGCCGCCATTTTGGCGTACTAATATGAAACAATAAACAAGTCAAAAAACATGTCACTATCAATAATAAACTAACACAAGTAAAAAAACAATTCAAAAAAGTACGCAGAACAAACAATTAAAACCTTAAAAACAGCAAACCAATGAAGAAAACCAAACTATAACCTCAATATTTATAGAATGAAAAATGTTCAATATTTAATGTATGAAAAATGCTCAGTACAATGTTGCCGGACCTTATTTTATACCGTGCTTATTAAATAATTTTATATTAATAATTAGCTTATTGTAACTTGTTTTGACTAATTTTTGCTTATTTTAAATGCCAATTAAAATTTAAATTGTTAAATGGTTAAATTAATTAAATTTTATTATTTTTAAAGGAAAATTGTAAACTGACAACGTGGATTACACCATTTTGACGTACATCTTCTATCTTTTGTTATCTTCCCAGTTATTTCACCTGCAAAAGCATTGAAAGGCCAATATAGAGTGTATAAATATGTGGATGGGATCTGCTGAAAATTTTCAAAATAAGTAAAACTTTTAACATTTTTAACATTGTGTTTTTTTCTAATTTTACGAATAATAAAACACTCGAGGACAAACTAATTTAGATTTAATTAAAGTTTAGGAATGTACCAAATATAGTATAATAGGAAGTACCTAGTTAGTAATGAAAAAATAAACAATGGAATTAAAAAAAAAATATTTGTGCATTGTTCATGTTCTTGTGCATTGTTCATGTTAAAATTTTTACGAGAGAGTGTATACAGCGGTATACAGTGAGTGTCCAAAGTACCCCCCCCCCCCCCACCCATTTAACTTTTGAACTACTTAAGATATCTTAAACTTGAAAGAGTGCCCGCAAAAAAAGAGGGTTTTTAGCCCGTTTTTCAAACATCTGTAACTTCGATTGGAATTGATAAAATGTAACGTATAAGTGCTCAAAATTTATGTCTGGTCATGAACTTGTGCAAAAATCAAGATTTATTATTTTAGAAGCTAAACAGCCCCTTAAACAAAGGGTTAACTAGGGGTACTTGGATTGAATGTTATACAAAACTTCCTTACATTTTATTAAATATAACTGACTCTACCCCTTTCACTTGATTTTTCCTAAGATACTTTATGATTTACTACTTTTTTGGTGCTTGGGCGGTAGTTTAACCGTCTTTGTGGGGGTGGATTTTTGAAGCACGTTATAGGGAAGAGTGAGCACCTTGGAGTATGAGGGTCACTTTAAGAGAGGTATTGTGACATCTTAAAATGATTTTAAAATGTTTATTTTTTTTTCTTTATTAGGTAACCGTGGACATTAAATGGCAATTACAAAACAAGGAAAATAAGGACCTCATTTGTGTGCGAATTCCTTCTAAGATAGTAGATCAAAAATAGTAAATTTACCTTGTTCTGGATTAATATAAACCATTCCTAAAGGAAACACATTGAATAAATTAATACTTATTTTCCGTATCAAAAAAAATAATATTATTTAATTTTTCTAAAGAATTTGAAACTCGACAAATTATTCGAATATCTGGAATGTTTATAAATAAATAAATAAATACCATCTTTTGTTTTATTTATTCCGAAATACGTATTTTATTGCCTTCCCCCCGCTGGTAAAATTATATGACCTTTTCTTTTGTCATTAACTTTTTTCCATTGTGCAAAAAGTTGAGAAATTTTTAATCTCGGATAAAAAGATGGGGGGATCGTATTCGGTAAAAAGTTGGGAAAATCTGAATTTTTCGTTAAGTTTTTTTGTTTCTGCTCCCCACAAAAAAATCTACCGGTATCACTATGTCTGGGACGTTCCATTCGGCAAATTCAGCATATGAGTCGGCAAATTTGAGAGAAGTCAATGTTTTTCTTAGGTAAACTTTTTTTTGGAGGTGATTTTTTTTTTAATTTCTGAATTTCTGTCAGGGGTAAGGCTTTTTTCTGGAAGTGAATTTTTTTTGAGTGGGCAAAATTATTTTGATGGTGAACTGTTTTTTGTAGTCATCAACATTTTTGGTAGAGGTAAATTTATTTTTTTTAGGAAAAAAAAATCTGTTAGTCGGAAAATCCTACCCTCACACGTCATCGTCATCGACGTCAGTTTTAGGTCATATTGGTAACGTCATATACACAACGCATATCAGACGTCGACAAGACGTCAGCTTTTGGTCAAATCTGACGTCATCAAATTTTTTCGTCGCTGGAACATCAATTTAATGCTAAGGCTATAGGTGGCGCCACATATTGTTTTCTACCACTAAAAAAAGTTTTAAATTTAATATATTGATTAAAGATTTATGGCTTTATAGTCTTTTTCTGGAATTACGAAAACTGAATAATACTGTTCAGTAGCTATAGCGACTATAGTTAGCCTGCTAATTTTGTTTGTTTGTTTGTTTAACCTCGTACTATTCTACTTAATTAAGTATCCCCTAAGTCCAGAACTTGTGTGGGCTAGTAATAAAGGGAACCACCGGCTTATACTGACTTTCGAACCAGTTTTTAGGGATTGTCCGTTTCACTTATCGCCTTCGCCAAATTTCAATTATTAATTAACTGAAAAAGGCAAATCGGCGACAGTGAGAATCGAACTCACGCTAGTAGACTTGCTATACATACGCGCTAGCCACTACCCTATGCCTCCAATTTAATGTACATCATCGGATTAATATAGATTTTCTATGCCTGTGGAAAAATCCTTTTACTGGACAAGAGCAGAAATATGGACGGAATAATGGCAAGAATTTTTCTATCAAATCCTGTCACAGGACCTATTATTATAATATTGCCCTCTCTAAAATTAACCCACTCCGCCTCCGGCCCTATGGGCTAATTTTCTTATGGGCCTAGTTTCCTCTTTCATACCATAAATAACTATTAATTAAAAGGATTTATAAGTTATTAGAAGTTATTCTAACGTCATATTTATGACGTTATTATAAGGTCATATTTCTGACGTTACTATAACGTCATATATCGATTGGGATGAATATAAAAAAAACTATATTATTTTCTTTTACTTATTTATATTTTTTAACAAATTTCAGTTTAAGGCACAATCATTTTGAAAATATATAACATTTTAATAAAATACTCTTTACAAAACAAGATACTAAGAAGTAAATATTGTAAAAAAAAAGAAAATAAATAGAATTGATTTATTAAAAAATAGAATAAATTTGAAATAGACCAGATAAATGGTAAACAAATTCAATAAACCAGAGAAAAATAACAAAAAGTAACTTATCGCTTTTTCGCTTATTTGGACTCAAATACGATATTTTTCGCCATAATGATTGCCATTTAACTGGGCTACAAAAAACCTTTTAGAGTTTGTGGTATTTTTTAAGTGATGTTAAAAAATTCTACAATTAGGGACCAATTACACCAACGATGGTTTAACTGTAATCTTGGATTAAATCGACGGTCAACCAATTATAAACCAAACCTTAAACTCAGTTTATTCGAGATAATCACAGTTTAAAAGTTGGTGCATGTGGCCTTAAGCAAATAAATGAGCGACAACTAGTTTTGAAAGTAACTAATTAGGGATGTGAGCCAACCCTATTGAAAATTACGGGTCTGCGAGGGTATAAATGTTGCAGAAACCGGACTTGAGCGGATGAAATTCACCCGCTCAAAGCCGGTTTGTGCACCATTTATACCTGCGCGGACCCGTCATTTTCAATAGGGCAAACGTATTAAAAAATAAATAAATAAACTTAAGTTAAAAGTTGTATGACATTCAAACTCTAACATTTTGTTGTAGGTACACGTTTAAATTCTTAAAATATGATTTTTTTTAATAATTAGTTAAAGGTAATTTTAGGCCTACACCCCTAAATATGTAAATATACATACACTAAAATAAACTTTTATCACAAGTTGAGAATATTATTTATTCTAAAATTTATGACATCTGGATGTGTATTCTAATTTGGAAGCAAAGCAAACTAATACCCTTTTCAACTAAAAAGGCAAAGTTTATCACAAAATAGATATATTTTTAAAGCAAAAAGGTACTAATGATAATTTTAGAGTCCTGTTAGGTTTTTGGCAGGACTATAAAAAGCAAAAATCTTAAAGACAATTATTTTTAATAATTGCTTAAGCCAAAATAACCAAATCACGAGTATTATACACAAAAAGCAAGCAACATGAATAAAAATTAGACCTTATAATGCATTTACAATCTAATGATCGTCTAATTTTGACTTATAATTCATTACACAGGCCCACAGAAAATAAAGAAATAACCAAATAAAAAAAAAGAATATCGGATGAGCTACTGCGAGATCTCTAAAGTTCTCTAGCACCTAAATTATTGAATTCTATGAGTTTTGTCCAAAGAAACTCTGATCAGAAAGTCGAGAATTAATTATAATATGTCCAAATTTTAGCCAAATATGATCAAAACCACCGGTGCACCCCGATTCACCAGATTTTCAAACCAAAACTGTTGATTTTTGGTATCTAGTTGTGACCGTGGATATTTTGATTAAATTTTGATCAAAACATCGAGAACTATAAAATATTCAAAATTCAAAAGAATCTGATTCAAACCACATAATTATAGTGATGGAGGTTCTTTGGGAGTCGATTTTTTTTGCGCGCCAGTGAATGAATAAAATAAAATGTGTATCAGTTTAAAACATGAATTAGACTTCAATTTATTGGTTTTAAATAACATCCATAAGAAAAACGCGACAATAATTGCGCATAATACCTGCGCAGTTTCTGCACAGCAGTTTATTTACGTGGTTGTGGTTGACGCTCATCAAACAATTCTAGCATTACATCCATGTTGCATTTAGCAGATATACATCTTTACATGAAAATGTACATAATTTTACCATATTCCAAAATGTCACATTATTAAACATTTTACAATGGACAATTTTTTAATTTATATTTTAAAAAAATTGTATGTACATGCAGTAAAAATTCTTCATCATTTATAGAGTTTCTAGTCACATATAATAGTTATTTATGTTTTGATAAAAGGCTGATTAGTACGTACATGTATACAGTTCCATTCCTACAGATATAATGGATAAGAATATCTATATTAGTATACTAATCACTTGGCCTAATGTCGCTGCAACTACATTGTCGCTAGCATCTGTTTTTATCATTTTAATTAATTTTAGTAAATTATTTCAAACGCACTGGTTTCCTTTACCAAATGAATAGCAAAACTATTTTTTCTGTTTGGTGAGAGCAGAATTCTTTTCATAACGAACAAATTATTATGTATACAGTTCCACTCCTACATATAATGGATAAGAATATCTTTATTAGTATACTAATCACCTGGCCTAATGTCGCTCCGACTGCATTATCGCTAGCATCTGTTTTTATCAATTTAATTCTTTTTAGTAAATGATTTCAAACGCACTGGTTGCCTTTACCAAATGAATAGCAAAACTATTTTTTCTGTTTGGTGAGAGCAGAATTCTTTTCATAACGATCAAATATATTTGCACCAATCAGGAAGAAAGGTTGATACAACTAGATTTTTTGTACAGAGAAATTCTATTAACGATGAAGTTATTTATATTAAACCTAATAAAAATAGTGAAAGATACAAGAAACAAGTAAACCTAATTTACTAATAAGAAATATAGAAAAATATTTAAATTTTTGTAAAGAAAATTAAATATATTATTGTTATAAAATAAGAAAAAACGTAGATAAAAATTTGGCAGTAAAATGTACAAAAAGTATTATTTAAAGAATAATAAAGTACAAATTATGAAATACTATGGAATGCAATTGTGCACCATCATCAATGGCGTAGTTTTTTTTTGTTAATTAAAATATAAAATAAAATCAAATTCATTATTGGGTGTACTAAAAGTTTAGAAAACAAACTTAAACTTTTATGACCAATATCACATTTTTTATATTTCAAAAGTTGAAGCTTGTTTTGGTTAAATTTTAGAATACACCTTAAGAGGAAAGCATAACACTCAACCCATTTTTTTATTGGTGATAAAAAACCATCCATATATCTAATTTTTTATTATACAGTGCGGTCCAAAAGTCACCCCCCCCCCTTTAACTTTTGAACGAGTTGAGATATCGACTTCAAATTTAGAACTAAATAAGACAACTTCAACTATCTTTTAGCATATATTTGATATTTTCAGCTCTTAAAATGTGGACAGGGGGCATGGGAGACATTTTTTTAAATGGAAAGGGGGGTCGTGTGATACATCATTTTAAAGCTTATAAAATTCTCTATTTAAACTAACACTTTTAATTTTTTTAAAATGTTTTTTAAGGTTTTGATTTTTCAATTTTTTGTGCTAAAACATTCAATTTTTTAAGTTTTTTTTTTATAAATTTTTATTAATGTCAACTAAAATTAGTTTAAAAGTATAATTAACATTTTTTTATGATGAAATTAGGCACTTTTAAAAAATTATTTGTTTTTTTTTAGAGGAATTTTGACATTTATACCCATTTTCAACCCCATTTTAAACCCAATTTTTTTTTTAATTTTACAAATATGGAGTTAAATGGAGAATTTTATAAGCTTTAAAATGATGTATTACACGACCCCCCTTTCCATTTAAAAAAATGTGCCCCCATGCCCCCCTGCCCATATTTTAAGAGCTGAAAGTATTAAATATATGCTAAAAGATAGTTTAAGTTGTCTTATTTAAAAGTTCCAAATTTGAAGTCGATATCTCAACTCGTTCAAAAGTTAAGAGGGGGGGTGACTTTTGGACCGCTTTGTATAATATTTATATATTAAATAAATTTTATTTAATTAAATATACAAATTATCCGAATTTATCCGATTGTAAACGCAAAAATAGACGTTTAAACTAAAAAAAATGGATTGAATAACTTAATATGTAGGTAAGTATATAAATATTTCATATGTATATATATAAAAAAATCTTTCAACAATGGTAATTTTCATTCAGATCGATCTGGTAACAATTAATGAGGTGAAAAAAACTTAATTATTAATTTTAATTATCAACAATTCTATAAACAATATAAATAATGTAATGTATAGTCAAAAATAAAATATTTATAGGAAGAAAAAACTGGAAAGATCAAAATTAGTTTTAAAATATAGTTTGATATATCAATATTGTTCCATCATGATTGCCATGTATCAAATTGGTTGCTTCTTTTATTTTAGAGAGTTAACTTTTGTCGTTATAAAACTAATGGACTATATTTTAAAATCTTTATTTTAGGTACCATGTAGTCATCATTTTAGGCACATTATAAAATCTGCAATTACCGAGTGGTTATCAGCTAATACACAAATAAAATTCCTAAAAAACACGCTTGATGGTTCAGTGAATTGCACTATGTAATAGATGGTAGTTATTAACCCCTAGTGATACAAACTTATTCAACGCTACGGGTTCGCCGGTCAATGAGTTTACTAAATATTATGTGGATGTTGTGTACGTGTTTCTCCGGAATCCACAAAAAAAACTGCTATAAATAGTACCATTAACCACCCAGTAAATCTAATATTAGAGTATCCTAAATTACACTTAAGAAATTAACATGTTAACTGCAGTTTTAGATTAAAGTTTTAGTCATATAACCTAAAATACGTGTTGTGCCAAAGTGATGAAAATACTAGTTTCTAGAAACTACGATACGTAGAAATATGTAGTGCATCTAAAATTTAACATTTATTGTGTATATTAACAGGAAAACTTTACCGACGGGCCATCACTGGGCCACACACGGGTTAATGGCTGGGTTCTCTTTAGTTCAAAGGTTTATCCAAATTTCAGTCAAATCTGTGAAAACCCATTTACCAAAAAGTAATACAGTTAATAAATATTGATGTATCTTGATTTTGATCATTTGGATATACAGGGTTATTCAGAAATAAGTTCGAGAAATTTAAAAGGTGATTCTACGTTAAAAAATATGAAAAAAAGTTCCTATAAAGGTTGGTCCGGAAATGAGCCTTAAGGGAGCTACGGCCCTTCGAAGATGGACATATTAAATGGGCACCAATAAAATTTAAATGCTGCAGGGCGATTCTTCACTTAAAACTAAGCAAAAAAGTTTTCTTCGCCAAAACACCTAAATTTAATATTAAAGAAGTTATAGCCTTTTAAAAAGTAACATTTTTAGTGGCACAAAATGTTATTCCTCTTAATTGCATTTTTTTAAACGGTTTCTCCTACAGTGTTACACGATATGACATTTATTTTTACTGAAGGAAATATATTTATTACAAAAAATCCAAAAAAATACATATAAAAAAGTTTGGGGCAAAAATGTGTTAAGCCTCACATATTTTATGCGTCTAGACACGTCTCTGGATAAATTTTAAAAAAAATTAACATAAACTTATTGCCCTTATTAATACTAGTATACATGCAAAAGCTCGTCGCTCTAGCTTAAAGGGTAAAAGAGTTATTAATTAAAAACTTTATTTTTATTACAATTTTAAAGAGCCGTAGCTCCCTTAGGACTCATTTCCAGACCAACCTTTATAGGAACTTTTTTTCTTATTTTTTAACGTAGAATCTTTTAAATTTCTCGAACTTATTTCTGAATATCCCTGAATTTACATTATTAACATACCTTCCATCCATGGTTTTACAAAATCTAGATACATAGTCATTTTTCTGGTCACGTGTAATTTGGGATAACTCCAATATGCTATGCTATACTATAATAAATAATATAAAAAATAATTTATATTAGGCCATAGAATATGGCCAAAAATAATTTATATTAGGCCATACAACCATTATCCATTCCTGAGTTATTATAATTCGGACTACCACTACTATAATTATGACACTGAGTATTATAGTTATACGTGGACATATCATCTAAATTGGTAAATTCATACGTCTCACTGATGTCTTCAACAATGATGTTAGGAGCTTTATATTGAATACTAGGCGAACTTCTCATAAAATTGAGGTTAGGATTTCCAATTCCGACACTAGCCGGTCGATTGTAAGTCTCGAAATTTTGATTCCTATAGTTCGTATCGACTGAAGCAGGTCTACTGTACGAGTGCGCCTCCATTACCGAGTTGACTGGAGGTAGTCGATATACTACGTCTCTGGAAGCGGGCCCTATATTGTGTGGACAGTGGGGCCTGTGGGTGTTCAGAATATCGAGAAGAGTTTGCCTTTCCGTTTCCAGTTCTTGACGTTGCTTTTTGAGTTCGATGTTTTGAGCCTCCAGAGTTTCAGATTCTACCATCAGGTTGGAGGTGCGTTCGCGTTTTTTGAGGCGACATTTCGTCGCTGCTATTTTGTTTCGTTCCCTGCGACGGCGTCTTCGTTCTTCATCTTCTGGTGTTAACTGGAAAGAAAATTAACATAGTAATACTTGTTTTTAGTTGCCTAATAGTAGATATGGTACACATCCAACTTTTTTAAATTATAAAAAAGGATCTTTAAAATTTGCTTAACACAGACAGACCGACCGCACGGCTAGCCTTAAAAAATTTGAATGAAAAGTCAAACCAACCCGGATTTTTTGATTTTAGGTTGTTTTTGGGATATTTCCAAACAGTTTTTGAAAAAAATTGAAATCGCTCACGAAGCCGTTTTTAAATAAAGTAATTCTTTTTCTTCTACATGTTTTTCTAGACAATACAATACGGAGTTTTTTCTATGACACACCCTATAGCATAGGTACTACCCGTGGTACTCAATATAATCACGACCATTCACACGCCTTAGACCTTAATAAAGTAGGAAAAACTTAAAGAAGAAGAAGAATTACTTTATTTAAAAACGGCTTCGTGAGCGATTTCAATTTTTTTCAAAAACTGTTTAGAAATGTCCCAAAAACCTAAAATCAAAAAATCCGGGGTGGTATGACTTTTAATTTAAATTTTTTAAGGCTAGCCGTGACCGAGGAAGGGAAATTGTAAAAATTCAACTTGAATAAAAAAATCAGATCTTAAAATTTTGTCACACAAAAGAAGGCTTTCTTAGTTTTATGGATACAAAAAAAATTAAAATAATAAACTTGTATGTTTTCTAGAATTTGACTAAAAATATAACAAAATAGTAGAAATGTATAGTTTTCGGCACTACGCGTACCTAGGCCACTGTGATTGTAGTAACAAAAAACAGGAAATTATAAAAAAAAATAAATGGTTTGAAATTGATTTGTAGCACTAAAATTTATTTGTAATATTATCAGTCACAGTCAACACATTTGAAGGTCCCGAACGAATTTAAAATAAATAAATAAATAAATAAATTTAGTTAAGTAGAAGCTTAAAAGCAATAGAGCTATTATAATATATAAGCAACAGAGCAATTATTATACAAAGTGATTCAGAAATAGGTTTTAGGTAACCTAAATTAGGTGAACTGTTTCGTTCACTGTGTACTTTATAAACAGTAGAGAAAAATGCGCAAAATTTTTTTGCTCATTTAGGAAAAGTTTTTAGTAGTATTAATAATAATTTATTATGCAGGTATTAGTTATCATGCCTTCTTATTTTTTCATTTATAGATATTCTTTCCCACTTACTTTCGAAAAATCATCAATTTCATACCCATAAGTCCAATTTTGCATCTGAAATTTAAAAAACAACTAAAATATTTTTGTAAGCTTAAGTAAAAAAAAATATTAATTTGTCATGGTAATTTTATAATTTTATAGTTCTTTTAAAACCATATTAAAAGTTTAAAATAAAAAAAAAACCTATTTAATACCGTTAGTTTTTAATAAATTAAAATAATTAGCAAACATTTATTATTTAAATTTAAAAACATCTTAAATGCATTTAATTAATGCTGAGCTTAATTAAATATCTCTTGTATATATATTGTATATACTTTAATTAAAAATATTTGTAATTAAAGTACTTATAATAAGACGTTTCAATATCAATAATACTAAGAAAGCCTTGGTTTAATTATAAAAAAAAGATATAATAATTTCTGAAATAATTAACATTAATTTTTAAAGCGAAAGTGCTTAAGCTTTAAGTTTTTTTTAATTAAATATAAGTAATCCAAATCCTGATTTATCACTTTAAAGTTCCTAGTTTTTTAAATAAATATCCACTATTAATATTTAATGAAGAGAGTTTACTAGTTTTGCTTGAACGCGATCCAAAAATGTAATTTTATATATTTAATATATTAAGCCAAAAACCATAACTTTCTTTCTAAACCGTTGCCAAAAGTTTGTAATAATAATTACTTATACAATTAAAATTAACAAAAAAAGTTTAAGGTAAACAGTTTAATAACTTAATTTTGAGGCAACGTCAAAAGTCTAATTGTCTGTTTGTCCATATTTCTAGGGCTTATAAGTTATAATACTACAGTAGTACTGTTATATTACTACACATAAAAAAATAATGTCCTAATCTAAAAAACGATTGTTTTGTTCCACTTAAAAATATATCGTGTGTTTTACAAAGGTGGCTCGCCTCTATAACTTCTAGAGATAAAAGAATTAAGTTTACAGGGTGACTATATTTTAAATTATATCATCTAACGTAATTATTTTTTCACTTCCGGTTTAACCGGAAACAACCCTGTATATTTTTATATATTTGGATTATCCCATAAATTCTGTGTATAATCCTAAGTTTTTGTCAAATTTTGACAGCTTTTGTCATTTTTTAAATAAAATTTTATCTATGGCTCATTGATATCACTAGAAAGATTTTTTTTCTCTTTACAATTATACCAAAAAGTTAATATTTATTTTTATAATCTCTTTAAAATAATATAAATTTTTAAAATAATATACGCTAAGAATTGTTGCACCCGCCTGACACTGGTTCCTTTGATATTGCCGCAAAGCAAACGCCGCCTGACATAAGCGTGCGTGCGAGCTTATTATTATTTTTACAAATTTCTTTTATCCAATTTTGAAAATCAAAAATATTGAGATCCATAATTTAACTTACGTATACTTATAGTGAAGAGATATTATTTTAAAAAAATCAAACTTTTAGTCATCATTCACTTTATTAATAATTTAGGTTAGTTACCGGTTTCGATTATCATCGTCAGACTACAAGAAATTATACAAGTTAGAGATTATTTTAAGAAAAACAAACTTTATCTTACCTAGCCAAAAATATATAAAAATACTATATCCATAAAAGGTCAAAAACAACCATAAGAAAACATTTATAAATGTAAAACACAGTAACGTAACGTCCACTTCAATTTACCAATAAAATCACAAAACACGTGTTTAAACATACAGTATATAAATAATAAATGTCAAAAATCAAGAGTTTAAAAAAAAAAACTCTTGATTTTTGACATTTATTATTTATATACTGTATGTTTAAACACGTGTTTTGTGATTTTATTGTTAATATTATGTTTATATTGTCTTGTAAATTGAAGTGGACGTTACGTTACTGTGTTTTACATTTATAAATGTTTTCTTATGGTTGTTTTTGACCTTTTATGGATATAGTATTTTTATATATTTTTGGCTAGGTAAGATAAAGTTTGTTTTTCTTAAAATAATCTCTAACTTGTATAATTTCTTGTAGTCTGACGATGATAATCGAAACCGGTAACTAACCTAAATTATTAATAAAGTGAATGATGACTAAAAGTTTGATTTAAAAAAAAAATTCTTTTATTTTAAAGAGATTATAAAAATAAATATTAACTTTTACTAATATTGATGAGCCATAGACGTAATTAAGCAAAAATTCGAGTAAAAGCAAAAATAATTCTTCCAATTTTAGTTTTTGTGTAAAATTAAAAGTAAACAATTTTTTAATAATTCGTGTTTTCTACTTACGCCAGTTTCTTGCTTGAACCTATCATCCTCGGACTCGCTTTCATTTCGCTTGATCCTTTTAATTTTATCCAAATCCAAAAGATCTTCACCGTCGCTTTGGTGTTTTCGTTTTTGCTCGATCGAGAGCTTGAGACCAGCTTTGATCAGTTGCGAACACGTGTGCTGCACACTGGGCGGATTTGTCGTTGGAGATTCGATCTGACTACTGCTGGAACTGTTTGAGTCTGTGCTCAGGTTTGTGAGGGGGCCGTTGGACACTTTCTTCTCATTTGAAAACATGGTTTCTGAAATTATTTTTTTTATTAGCAAAGACAAGGAAAATATACATAAAAAATAATAAATATACCATGCGTTTAACTTTTGATTAGATATAGGCAACGTAATTGACAACAGCATCCGAGCGTCCTCACACAATGCAAGTGCACCCGTCCTACTCCGCCTTGCCGTTCAACCACCCGCCCGTATAATTATGCATAATTATGTATGAAAAATTCAAAATGCAAACATGATCATACATAATTATGAATAATCATACAAAAACATTTTTCTCTGGGGTCTGGCTGCAATCGCGTGCATGCGAAACAGTTTTTTAGGGCTCCAAGACTTTTTGGAGCCCTTGGAAACTAATTTTAATAAAAGGTTTTATGTAATATTTTAATTTTTTGTCTAGAGCTTTTTTTACTCTTGGAGGGTAATTATCCTCATTACTCCCCCGTGCCATTATTTATGGCACTATTATTTTTGGGGATAAATAGGTACCTAATTATATTATATTAATTAAAATTATATAAAATATTATTACTTTTAATAACAACTTACACATATGTAATAAAAATGCTATTATACCTAGTATCAGATAAATAGTTATAATTAAATTGTATTAATAGTAATTAAATTATAATTATATGTTTTTATGAGAATAATAATTAATAATTATTACCTACATTAGGTGTTTATTTTTTAAGTTGATACATAAATCTTTCATTACTATTGGGCAACAATAGTAAATTAATAAAACATAATCACAAAAAAAATGAAACGGATACCTTTTCTAGACGGGTGGAAAAATAAGTAATTTTATAAAATAAGATTAAATCAAATTGGCTTTACTTTTCCTGTAGTTTTGAACCATTTCCTTTTGTTTTTTTTTTTGTAGCTTTATCGGATTGTTTTTCTGCCCGCACCATTATCAGAAATTTACACTGCCGCACATTAAATTCCGGACACCTAAAAACTGACATGAGCGTAGAAGAAGAAGTAAAAGACATGAGCTTCAAATAAAAAACTCTACTGATTTAGTACTTTTTGAGTTGACTGAAAAAATGACAACTTTCAGGAAAATCCTGATATCTTCTAAACCAGAAGTAAAAAAGTAAAAAAAATAAAAAATAAAATATTCATTAAAACTGCGGCAATAAGAAAGACTTTAATAATTTTATAAACAGTTGCAGTGGCGTACCATGCAAGTCATAGAAGATGGGATAAGAAACATAGTTGTACGAAAAAAAAAATTAATCATTCTTAAAACCTACAAAAGTAAGTAATGTTTAAGCTTTAAAACTAAAAAAGAATTAGTCAAATCCATTAATTAGTTTTCGAAATATTTTAATTTAAAAAATGTCAATTTTTTAGGTGTCCGGAATTTTATGTGGCTTGGTTCTAAAAGGGCAATAGCAGCGTTTTCACGTCAACTATGATGTAATATTTTGAAAACGCTGCTATTGACAAACTGACATAGGCCCTTTTAGAACCAAGCCACAGAAATAATAAGTGAGATATCACTAAAAATTATAGTTTTTGTCCATTTTGACCCCATTGCCCTACGCTAATATTAACCATATTACATGTGATGCAAATAGAAAAGGTCCAGAATCATTTGGTAAAGGAATTTTTCAAATCGGACAATCCGTTAAAAGGTTATCAAGGTTTACATACAGACATTTTTTAACACCCACTTTTTTCATATTTTCTTGACTTTAACAACATAAACAAATTTTTAAATATATAAATATTCTTACCTAGGGGATTTGTCATGGCAACAATGGAATTGAGAATTTCCGGCGTCTTCGGCGTCGTTCCGGTATTTTCGACCATAAGTGTGTTTAAAGCGTTGGTCGCCGTTTCGGCGAGATTTATATTTAAATTATACATAATATCACGATTTTTCATTAAAATTACAGATCACAATAAGAAATTTGCGAGCCTACTCGCAAATAATAAAAACACTAAAAATAAATTAAGTTTATGTAAAAAAAAAACGCGTAAAAAAGTTTATACTGATGGTAATTCGTCTTCTATCTTGATATTTCTCGAGAATTGTATAAAACAACTGGATTTTCAGGTGATAACAATCTGGAACAAAGAAAAAAACAATTATTACAACAAGAACATGGTTTCGGTTTTATTACACACATAAAAATTATATCTTAATCCAAATGAATACGACATACGGCCGCGTTAGTTCACAAAATATATAATTTAAAGGAATAATTTGTAATATTTTTTACAGACTTGTGCTTTATTTTTTAAAGAAGTAAATTTTAACTAAAATTTTACTGAAATATAAACCAAATTAATTTCAAATAAATACCTATAGGTATATAGATACAGGGGTAATCTTTTAAATGGTACACCCCCCGTAGCTTTTGAACGGAATGAGATGTAAACTTCAAATTTGGAATATGAATATCACATAATAAAAGCTATCATTTGCCATATTTTTCAATATTTTATTCGGTAAGGCGGCGCCAGTGGGGCAATGGGGGGAATATTTTAAATGGCACCCTAGATCTTGTGAAAAAGTCATTTTAAAGAGCTTAAAATTCTCTATTTAATATATTTTTTGAAGATTTTTTTTTCTCAGGGTACTTTTTTTAATTAGTGGGCCTGTGTAATTTTGATTGGACGATGATATTATTTTTAAGTGTACATGCATATAAATCATTTCAAGTCTTTTTGTTCACCAAAGAAAAATATATCGTTATCGCAGTTTTAGCCTTAATAATATAATAATTGTTCCTGAAACATCAATTACTTTCTTGGGCATTAGTACAGATTAACATGTATCTTGGTCACAACATAGTTATTAATTCTATTTGCAAGATAGTTTTAAAACAAGTAGGCATTCCTTAAAAAATCCTCAAATATTCCATAGACCAGATTTTAAAGACTGTATACAAGAATTTAGAACTAAGGTATCGATATCAACAAATTAAAAAAAAATATTTATTACAAAAAACCAAATTGGACCACAAATTAAAGAAACGAGATTTATAAAATTACTATAATAAATTCTTGTAGGCATATAACATTAAAAACATTTTGGCTAAAAATCTAGTAAACCTTGAAAGAACCACATAAACAACACATAAATATTATTTAATTTACGCATAGGGATTTTAATGCCTATATTGTTTATAATATTAATTTTATTCACACTTATACGGTTTTTTATCAAGTTATTAAATCTTTACGAAGATTTCACAACGAGTGAAAAAAATACTTAAATGAAGGTCTTTTTATTCTTAGTTCAATTTAAAATTATTTAATATAATTCTGTGGCTTGGTACTAAAAGGGCCAATGTCAATTTTTCAGTAGCAACCTTTTTACGTCAACTCCGATGTAATATTTTAAAAACGCTGTTATTGACAAATTAACATTGGCACTTTTAGAACCAAGCCACAGAATTTATCCAACTTTTTGTGGATATTCGAACCTGCACTGAATCTGAATAGATACCTACTAATATTTACTAAATTTATTTTGGTGGGTATAAAAAAAAATCAATGGTTATTAATGAAGCTTTTTAGGACAAGACTCATCTCAAGGTAAAACTTATGTAGAAATCAAAATAAATTTATTAGAATCAATGTATCATAAATAAGTAATTAATCAATTAAAAAATTATCGAAAATGAGAAATTTTAATTATATAAGTGTTTTGTAAATGGTTTGGACTTTTTAGGAGTAAAATTTAATTATGAAATTGTGGTACCTATAGA
>OY294050.1:7846437-7950513 GCA_958510825.1 Brachypterus glaber
CCCAATTTCAAAGATTCTAACCCGTGCCGAAAATCCGCCCCTATACTATTTACGAATTTCTACCATAAATGGAACTGAATTTATTTTAATTTAATGCAATCTAATATTTATAATTTTTTATAATATTAAAATGATTTAACTAAAACAAAACGAGCTAAGCGTCAAATAAGGGCTCATCATTAGAATAAATATTTATTTTTTCAGTGTAGGCTTTCTATGGTGCGTTACAAGAATTGATATTAAACACCTATATTTAAGCAACGTTTATCGATATATCGATTTAGCTATATATTAAAAAATAAAATATTTAAATAAATTTTAAATTAAATAACAGGACCAAGAGGTGGGCACTTGAACCCGTTTCTCCATATGCAAAATCTTTAGTAAAAAAGAGGTTGAAAGTTAAGTAATTGTTTCGGGTTTTATTTAAAACACTTCGCATTCAAATATTTTGAGATCTACATGTAAAAAAATAATAAATTAATAATTTCAAAAAACTATTTTTTAGAGTTTTTAGGTCAATCTGATTTTAAAAAGCAAATTATTTTAATTATTTTAATTAAATTAAACAGATGCTATAGCATCCCAAGTAATATGGTTCTTTTTTATTAACTAATCGTTTTTTGAAACGGGAAACAATTTTCAAAAAAACAGAATTTTAATTCTTTCTCTGTGAATCATGGACCATGACCAAGTGACTCACTGAGTATTAACAGCGTCTACATGACATTCCGCTTGGTGAACAATAGTTTAAAGTGTCTGTTTACTTGAAAAAAAAGTTTTTTTAAATACTAATTTTTGCATGCCCCCGGTAAATGGCTACCTCGATCCGACCCGTGGTAATAAGTATTATTTTTTTAAAATAAATTCGTTGTACTGCTTTAAGGACGAAGAGTTTGATAAGTAGTTTACCAATATGATGTCCTGTGGTGTATTAAAAATTTACATAAATGCTGTGGGCGTACTTATTTATTATTATTTATTGAAAAGGATGGACGGTAAATGGTTAAACATGTTAAAAAGAGATAATTCGACCACTCCTACACTTGGGTAAGATTATATTGCGATGTTTATAAAGAACAGTATTACCTACTATTACAGTAATATACCTATAATTTAAAGTATTCAATGATACTGTGTAACTAAAAAAATAAATAAATAAATAAATAAATAAAAATATATATTTACTATAAGCCTTGTTTTTCGTTCCAAGAACAGGATTTTAGCCAAACGGTCTAAAACGGGAATTTTAAAAGGATATTAGCCAAAAAGACATAAGTTATAAAATTATAACTTTAAAAACACTTAGCTGTTCATTTCTTTCCGGGTTTTAACCCTCAAGTGCTGTTGTGGGGTCTAAGTAGACCCCAGACTAAAATAAAAAGAAAAAAAAAAAAAAAAAAAAAAAAAAATTAAAGTATGATGATGATCTTTTGATCGAAAGCGCTAGGCCAATTTTAAATATATATGCTGAAATACAAAATCGTTCTACTTTAATTTTTTTTTTTTTTTAAAAACAGCATACAAGTCAAAAACAATAATTATTTTTTACAATGAACAATATGGTTCTCCTGACTGCTAATTACAATAAAACTGCCATAAAAAGAGGTAAACTCAATGTTGACATTTGGTTTCTTAACCGTTGCATTCACGAGAAATTAATTCCCATTTTTGCCAAGATAAAATCCCATAAAATGTCCAACAACTTTAAGATTGAAACACAAATTAAAATCATCAGAAAGGAAAGAATCAAGAAATATACACAACTAGATAATGTTAACATAGAACTTAAAATCCTTTACAATAAATTAATCACATCGCTGACATATGAACAAGTACAAGAAATTTTACAAGAATCAACTTTGGAAGTTATGACCGAGAAATTTGTTAAATTCAAAAAGTTAGAAAACAAACTAAACATTCTAAGATCCCAGGCACCTTCACCAATAATACACTCTGACAACTCTATACCTATAAACCATACTTTCCATCCAAGAGTAAAAAACTTAACGAACGTTCAATTCAATAACGCTGAAATTGAGATTCTCAATAAAGGCCTCAAATTTTCTATTGAACCAACACTTTCAAACAAGAAAATCGCAGAATATTCTATAGATATAGATCTAGTCATAGAGAAAATCACAGACGACATAGAAGAAAAACAAACTCTCAGAAACAAATGTTTAGCCGCACTCCAACAACAGAAAAATAGGAAAATCAACAACTCCCAAGAACTTCAAACTCTAAAACATTTAAAATTAAAAATTAAAGCCAACAACTTAATAATTTCAAAGGCTGACAAAGGAAATTGCTTAATAGTTATGAATAGACCAGTCTACATTAACAAGGTAGAAACATTCTTATCTGAAAATAACTTCATTCTTACCTCAAAAAATCCCCTTAATTCACTAATTAAAAAAACAAAATCTTACTTAGAAATGTGCGATTTCACTATCAAAAAATACAAAGGATTTAACTTAACCCATGGCAACCCTTTTTTACCTAGACTTTACGGACTACCAAAAATTCACAAATTAAACACCCCCATCCGCCCCGTCGTAAGTTTTTGCAATACCCCCGTCGAAAAGATTGCAAAATTCACCCTCAATGTAATTTCCACTATAGCAAACTTCAAACCTAAGTACACAATTAAAAACACCCTAGAATTGATAGATAATCTCTCTAACCTAAACCTTCCAACCCTTGAAAATCACCTTATATTATCCTTTGACGTTACCAACCTATACACCTCTGTTCCTAGACAAGAAACCATCCCTCTTATAGGTAATATCCTTGAAAACAAGACCTCTGATCACGTGAAAATGGACATTTTAGCACTCTTAAAATTATGCCTTGATCAGGACTCCTTTGTTTTTAATGATAAAATTTACATACAACCCGATGGTCTAGCAATGGGTAACCCACTCTCAGGCTACCTTTCGGATATCTTTTTAGACAATTTAGAAAAAAATAAAATCCTTAATCAATTTAAAAATATAATTTTATGGCGAAGGTACGTGGACGATATTTTCGTCTTATTAAACGGTACAATCGATGACGCTAATAACATTCTTAACCATATTAACAACATTCACCCAAATATAAAATTCACTATAGAACTAGAAAAAGACAAAAATCTTAACTTCTTAGACATTAATATAAAACGCAATTTAAATAATTTTGATTTTAATATATATAGGAAACCCACACAAACCAACCACATAATCCCCCCAGACTCCTGCCACGCCTACAACCATAAACTAGCTGCCCTTAATTGCTATGTCAACCGTGCGCTAAAAATTCCTATGTCCACCGAAAACAGAAATATAGAAATCAACACAATTAAACATATTGCTACAACAAATAATTTTCCTCCTTACATAATAGATAAAATAATAAATAAGATGAAATTTAAAAATTTAATTAAAAAAGCCTACCCATGCCCCCAAAATAATACTATAAAAAAATATGTTTCTTTGCCATACCTCGGCTCTTTTTCGTACAAAATTTCCAACATTTTTAAAGGTTGCAACAAAAAAATTGCTTTTAAAACCTCAAACACCTTAAGTCACAATCTAGTCAACACAAAAAATCCCACACCCTTAATTAAAAAATCTGGTATATATAAATTATCTTGCCATATCTGCGGAAAATTTTATTTGGGGAAAACCTCTAGATGTCTGGAAATTCGCTGTAAAGAACACTTAACTGGAAAATCTGTCTTTGGCCATCATCTTAGATACAATAATCATACTTTTGATATTACTAATGATAGTGAAATTGTTCATTTTCTAACATGTCATAAATATGACCTTAAAATGTCTTTATTAGAAGACTTAGAAATATATCTAGCTATTAAAAATAATAAAGAGTTATGTCTAAATAATCAAACCGAATTAAACCAAAAATTTAAACCTATTTTCAAAAATATAATTTAAAAATTTCAAACTTTGCCGCAATTTTCTGGTGTTTTAATTTGTAATGTTTTAGTTCCATAAATTTTAATTGTCATGTCAAAACTTTTTATTTATTTATCTGTTATTTTAATATGTACTACCGTTTAACTGTTATGGCCCCATATTTTTAAATTACCTCTCGTTTTATTGTAATAAGCTCTGACGAGTAAGTACCCCCACCCCTTCTTAATTTTATTTATTCATAAACTTAACCTTACTTTATAACCCCTCTAATTCTTGTCTTACTTTTCAGAGCTAAGCCCTGATGATGATCTTTTGATCGAAAGCGCTAGGCCAATTTTAAATATATATGCTGAAATACAAAATCGTTCTACTTTAATTTTTTTTTTTTTTTAAAAACAGCATACAAGTCAAAAACAATAATTATTTTTTAAAATAAAAAGCATTGTAAATAGTTCGGATTTTTAGTCAACTTGAATTTTGTTCAATTTTTTTTTTTTTGTTAAAATTCATTTTGTTTTCATATTTAGTAGTTTTTTTGTTTAAGATACTACAAATAAAGTATTTTTTACATTAGTATTGCTTTAATTTTCTTTGTAAAAATAAAATAGGGTCCGCTGAAACCCCACAACGTAATGTATGTTCCAAAAATATCACAACACTAGTTGAAGGTTAAACACGTTTATAAGGGAATTTTTAAGCATGGCTCCTGATTTACCATAAAAATATTTGTCAATAATTTTTTTTATAGCTATACAGGGTTGGTTATTCATTTAAATGGTACACCCACCGTCATTTTAAAGACTTAAACTAAACTAAAATAGCCTTTTTCTTAAAAACTGAAAGATGTAGAGAGTTTTTTGAATATTCAAAATCATCAGAATCAAGGAACAGAATGTCTAATTAAAATCTTTGTATTGACAATGGACTCTGCAGAAGATTATTTAATATTATTTTAAGGCCCGCCGTAATGTATGAGTAATGAATGGAAAGGAGTAAGCAAAGTTAGAAATATGGGAGAGGAAAATACTAAGGATGAATTTTGGTGAAAAGATAAGTAAAACCGAGTGAAGAAAAACTAGTAAGAAAGTTATGGACCAGTTTATTAAACCTGGACAACCTAGGTCATGTAGGAATAATGGAATAAGAAAGATGGACGAAGACATTTTTAATGAGAGGAGAAGCGAAAAAAAGAAGGTGAGCTAGAAGAAAGTGGCTAGAAGCGTTAAGGAGGATCTAAGAAACATTGGAGAGAACTGGCAGGAAAAAATGGAGAAAAATTGTAAAAACAATAGAATCCACTGTCAGTATGAATAGGCCTTCTCATATTTATATATTATTTATAATTATACAGGAGCCTTGTAATTAAGGTACTGTAATTTTGGCTATATTCGAGTTTGCAAACTGCATGCAGCAAGATGAAATCGAATCCCTGACTTTTATTTAGACATAATAATTATTTTACTTTTTATAAAGAGGTAAATATTTTATTAACAATGCCTTTCTTATTAAATTTTAAACTTTAAACCGCTAAAATGGCAAAAAATAAGTTTTAAACTGTAGACTTTATATTTTCAAAAAAGCTAGGTACTTTCAGGACAGTGGTATTATTTATACATCAATAAAATCTGCAGGTTAAATAACATTTAGGAACGCACAATTCCTTTCAGTTGTTTAATTAATTAGCACATTTTCGAAGAAAAAAATTTCTATCGATAAATGTGCTATTGTTTGCCATTACCTTGAGTAAAATCTGTATGCCAACATTGTATTACAATATAATAAAATGGGTATATATAATAAAATAGAAATAAATAAAAATATCTTGACATCTCCTACGCTATACCGTACATAAATAATGTTTTATTTACTTTTAATTATTTGTTACAAGTTATTAAATCTCATATTTGAATATTTTTCGAATGTGTGCTAATGAGGTGTAAACACTGATAAATATTGTTGACCTTTTTTGTAAAAGGAAATTTTGACATGTGTTCCACAAAACAATGGTGCTGTTTGTGTATTAATTGTTTAATTTTCAAGATTTCACATGTACCTACAGTTTTTATAGTCGTGTTTTGGTTGTGAAATTTTACGACTTTTCTCTAAATTTAAAGAACATTCCAAAAATATGCCTATATGCGAAAAGTAATTTTGCTAAAGATCATTTATTTCAATTTTTTAGATAAAAACAAAAATCTAAAAAGTATCTTTACAAAACAGGTATTTTATAGCTTCCGGCTAGGATCTAGTGTGATATATAAAGCTAGCTAGCTATGGCCATAGCAACTACCAAACCTCAATAACTATAGTTATTGCTTATAAGCAAAAAATCTAGAAGGCCATGATTTAACTTAGCTCTCCACTGAATTGTACCAAAGCTATCTCGATTTACCCCATATTACGGCTTGTCAAACTTAGGATGAGACTTTTTAAAAGTGGACACACCCCCCTAGTGCGCATTGGACAGCGGCTAAATTCACTAGTTGCTAGAGGTGCGCGTATCGCCTATCTTTCTTCCTCCGAATACTTTCTCTTACATTTCCACGTACCATCTTAAGTTTGACGAGCTGTACAGTAATTATTTTTGATTAAGATTGTTAAATATTAGTTTAACTAATATTAGACATAATAAAGGATTAAGTCTAGTTTTCTCTGGATTAATTAATACTTTGTCGAATACCACTCGCGTTTGAAGTTCTCTGGTATGTTTCAAATATAAACTGATTTATTATAATAAAACTATAAAAATACACAGTGCTTCGTATTCCAGGGTATAATTTTCGGAGAAGAAATTTTAGTATCATATTAATACTAAAATTTCCTCCCCGAAAATTATAGCCTAGAATTTCGAAATGGGAGATCTCAAGCAAAGAGTTATGGAAAAGATGGTTTGAAACATAATTATGTTTTGAAACGTGGTGTGAAAAGACATGGAATGGAAAACTAAAGGATTTGAAGCAAACTAAATTTATACTTTGTGGATATAAAATACTTTAGATAAGATCCCTAAGACTAAATAAATGAAAATAATTAGAAAGCGATTAGGTATCAACCTAAAAACAAAATCATTTCATGGAGTAAAGCCTTTTTAGTAAATGACGCCTCTGCAAATTGTAAATCTCTTATAAATATCGTTATAGTTTTTGAATGAATTTGGTTTTCTTCAAACTGTTACGTTATTTTAGCCGAAGATTTGGAGACGACTGACCTTTGGCTATACGCTAATTTGTTTAAACGTGATGCTTAAAGCGGACTCCCGCCTCACGCTTACTTACCCGCAACACCTATCATTGGTCTACCCTAGTACGTTTTGTTCCCCAGTCCATACTTTCATTATGAGTCACTACCACGTATAAACGCATCATACATTACCTATATTTTGAATCAGAATACAAAAAATTGAAAATATGAAACTAAAGTTGCAGGGATGCTCACCGGTGGTCACCGTTCGGGTATACCACAGGGTTTAATACTAGGCCCATTACTTAGTTTATATATTTCTATGACTTGTGTAAGTGCAAATTATGTATACTAGCAGCAATAAAATAAGGTTTTTAGAGATGCGAGGAGTTTGAGAAGATTATTTAATACAAGGATGACACAACATGATGTATGTATATGAGGCGAAAAAATCGAACAGATGTCTGCTACCAAGGATGAGATGATTCTCAAATCTTTAAAACAGATAAAAGGCAGTATGTGTTTTGCCAAATAAATGTTCGGTGTCAAAATATGGAACATCTTGAATTATTTTATTCACATGGGAACGAAACAGAAGCTTTTTTTAATACAGAGAACTTTATAAACAAAACTATTTATAATTACTTCACATTGTATTAAATACTACAGGGTGTTGTACACAAACGGCATTTAAGCATTTGGAAAAAATAGTGAATATGACAGATTAATGTAAACATTTTATTTTACGTGGGTACCCGGGTACCCACGTCTTCAATGGTTTGGTGCTACTATTTTTCGCTTCAATATTAAATATAATATATTTGAAAAAAACAACAACCAAAAACAAGAAGATAACCATACAATATTTGTATGTATACAAGGTGAGCTTTTTAAAAGATATTTTGATAGCTTTAACCATCTGACACAGTGCGCTTCTAACAACGAACTAACAACTCTTCTCTCTAGAATACGCATACCGTTAATATAAAGTTTCGCCAACATCTCGGTTTGTTTGTAAACAAAGGTATATTCAGGCCTGAACAATAACAATTACCAGTAACTGTTATTGTTGTCTCTGTTAGAACAAACCTGTGCGAGTAAGACAGACAAATGTATATGTTGGCTACGTTTTTGTCAGTTTTTACAAAGATAGAAGAGTTATTAGTTCGTTGGCTTCTAATGGGGAAAACACTGTGTTCTCAACGGGATGAGTTTTTGTGGGATAAATCTATTACTGGGTGGCTATTCTCATTTCGGTGAGTTTGATTCACGCGTGAACGCCAACTTCACAGTAGCTTTTCTCATGAATTGATTGGCCTAGACCGTGTAGCTTCGCCCATATTCATCGAAATATCGGGCCTAAAAAATCCGCTCGAAACCAGAATAGATACGTATATACCCTGTAGTTATTACTGGACAGTTTTGCGAAATAAAAAGGAGCATTTAAAAATATAACACCCTGTTTAATTAACTATAGTTAAACAAAAAGCATACAATTTATAAAATAATTAAAGTTATAACCGTATGCGACCGTGTGTTTTATTTGGACGGGTACAAAAATTAAATTTGTTTATGACCGAGATAAAAGTTATCATAAACATTTCTTTATTTTAAATAAATATTTGCATTTTAATTTTTATGCGGAATAAATCATTCAACACTATTTTTCGAGTTAAACAATTGTTATTAATTTCAGAAGAATATGAAGTATTAAAAAAAATTATTAAACATTTATTAAATGGCATTATAATTTTTGTTTTATATTAAAATTTATTTTATATAATATATTCTATTATATAAAATGCTAACTCACTTCCGCAATCAACGCCCAGCCCAAACCCCTGGACCTAGAAACTTGAAATTTGGACAGTTTGGACTTTTATGATGTAAGCGATTTTTCGAAATTCAACCCTTAAGGGGGTGAAACGGGGGTTGGAAGGTTTTTTAAAAAGTGTGCGTATCTCAGAGACCTCTTAATCTAGAATCTTCATATTTGGCAAAAATGTTCTTTATTGAAATCGAAAAGATAGGATTTTTCGAAATTCGACCCCTAAGGGGGTGAAACGGGGGTTGAAAGGGTTTTTAAAAAATGTGCGTATTTCAGAGATCTCTTAATCTAGAATCTTCATATTTGGCAAAAATTTTCTTTATCGACATCGAAAAGACACGTGTTTCAGTAATTTTCGATATTCGACCCCTAAGGGTGTAAAAATTGTGATATTTTAGTTTTAAGGGGAAATAATTTAAAGATTCGACATTTAAAAAAAAGTGCTTATCTCAGAGAACTCTTACTTTACTATCTCGATATTTGGCAGAAATGTTGTTTATCGATATCGAAAAATATAAAGGAAATATTACCTTATCCCCTTGATTGAGGGGAAATTATTAAACAAGGTTAATAAAGAGATAACTAAATTAAGTTTTTAACTAACCCGTTCGAAGAATACTATAATTTAATCGCAGAAGTTTGCAAAGTATACTGTTATATCTTGGAGGCCTGTTTAAGTAACATACTTGTATATCTTGCAGCTCCCTTTTGCCTTTAATTATTTTTAATTACACCATTTAATTATCTAAATTAATAAACGACCCAGTTAGACTTATCTTAACGATACAAAAAATATAATTTATTCAACAAGAATAATAAAATAATATAATTTTTATTTTGATAATAACGACACATCTTGCCGCTGTTTTGAAAATTTAAAATTTAAAATGATAAAAATAAGTATATTTATTTATTTATTTGTTTAAAATTGCAACAACCTCAAATTTTATATCATACAAAATTGTAAATTCCTACCTTTGCTTGTCTTAACCTCATATTTTTATCCTTGAAAGAATACTTTTCATGCCAATTTTCAGGCTCTTTGAAGATAACACTCACCTTGAAGCTGGAGCTGGGGGTCTGAAAATAGAAAAAAAGATAAAATACAAATATTTTTAAGTGAAAAAATAGTTCCGCTACGCTCGGAAAACATTCATGCTGCGGGACTAAACACAGTTTACTCCTGAGGTATATAGACTACTTTTTGCACGACTGACAACTATATTTACATAAAATTTAAATTAAAACATGTATTCAAAACCAACTAATCAATTTTTGCAATTTCTTTTAAAATAAAATCAAGATATCCACGAATCGCGAAATGACAGATTTGCATTTTCAATTGTTTTTTTCGAATATAGCCGTTTGGATGTTAGAAAAAATAATAAAAAATATGGATTTTGATGAAATATTACTGCAGCCTATCGACACGGACCCCATGATGGTTATTGAGAAACAGGCAGCAGAGGCTGTTTTAAGTTTATTGCTATCCAAATCAAGAAAAAGTGTAATATGATACAGATCCAGGAGTAAAACAGTAGATTTAGTCCCGCAAAAGAGAAAGTAAAATAACGTTTTATTCCTGGTCGCGCAAAAAAAAACATTTTATATAGAAAAAACTATGATCTGAGTAATGGAGCTCTCTACAACTAGAATTATGAAACAAAAGACGTCTACCCTATCTCTATCTCATTTGTGCTACACTTTCCAGCCAACCAAATAAATACTGTATTTGTTTTTCATACAACAAATACAGTATTTATTTGGTTGGCCGGAAAGTGTAGCAGTGAGCGGCACGAACGAACATAGCTAATGTGAATCTGTAGAATAAGATAATTCTACTAAAATTTAGATGGCGCCAGTAATTTCTTTTATAAGAATAATATAGTTACACTTTTCGCCCGGACAAGTAAATATTGTATTTGTTCAATAAAGAACAACTACAGAATTTATTTGGTTGGGTGGAAGTGGGAGTGTATGTATGTCTTCTATCCTTTTTGGGTAGAACTTTTGTCCCTGTCTAATTTAACGGGAGAAATCTCCATTGTTGAAGATCTTTTTCGGTAATGATTTATCCAATATATTGCAAAAAACATGCTCTGTAGGTTTTGGCAATTCTTAAGAAGGTAAGGGAACGTTCAAGTATTACGTAACGCAAATTTTGATCATTTTAGACCCCGCTATTTTGCTCTATGAGCGTTACGTAATACTTGAACGTTCCCTAGGTACCATAGATTTTTTTTTGAAACAAGATATTTATTTACTACAAAAAATGCATAAAATTATTATAGTAAATTACGATTTTATTACTGTTAATAATAAATTACAGCTGGACAGAGTTTTCAATCATTTTTCGTTTTGGCACAAGCTCAACATATATTTTTTGTTGCAATTTCAAACAAATATCCATTGCCAACACACTTTTATTACGATTTAGACAATGTTTCACATAAATTATTTTCAAACTATTTCCTGTTGGGTAATTTGTGGGCCCACCCTGTAGTAAAGCCATTATTATACTATTCACAGCGCGTAGCGCTAGAATAGTGTTATACGGTAGTTTAGTAAATTTCTCAAAATCGCCAAAAACATCCTAGACAAATTCTTGGATACAAATGTGTTTCATGAAAAAATAGGAAACTTTGCAAATGTCCGTCTGTCCGTACGTCCGTCACGTTTTTTTTTTGGACACGATAACTCAAGAAAGAATAACCCGATCGACTCGAAATTTTTAGGAAAAATCAAGTAATATGAGGGGAAGATCCCTATTGTATCTGAAAGTAATTCCCACAAAAATAAAAAAGTTATGGGGTGTTAAACTTAAAAAAATAAATAATATCATTTAATTTTTTTTTCCAAAATTTTTTCGTTGTTCGAAATGTTTTTTTTATTTTTTTTTGTATTTTTTTAATATTTGTTTTCTGAAAAAAAAAATCTTTAAAAAAAAAATGAATTTTTTTTTTATTTTGACTTTTTTTAAGTTGAGTTATTTGAAAAAATGCAATATACCATACACTGTGAATAGTACATGATGAAATGCATAGCATTACATATATTCACGGCTTGTTAATTGGTATAGTTATTCATAGATGACTTACTTACAGGACCGTAACATCGTTACGGCGTAACAATCATCCAAGTTTCTAAACAATAAGAGTAATTTAATCTACCACATGCCCAAATTCACCACCAAAAGTACATGTTACGTACTCGAACTTCAATATACACAGTGTGATTATAAAGTGCCGAACAGTTTGAAAAGAAAATACTCTTCGTTTGAAGTCACGCCTCTGTTAGAGTTGTGCGCGACAAGCCCATGTGATTGCTACGTACAACAGCTCGGTGGCCAGTAAAACGCACACAGATTTCTTGCATTTTACTCATCGCTAATGCCAGTTTTGCATTAAAAAGCGTTCGGCACTTTATAATCGCACGCCAAAGGGCGTATATTTTTTTCTAGCGCTTTATTGTTTTAGAGGCGATGTCAACCGAAAAATCAAAAAGTTTTTTTGCATATCGGACAAACCAAACCAAACGTCGAGAAAATGTAAAAAAAGTGGGTGTTAAAAAATATCGGTCCGTCTGTCCGTTGACTTTAAACCTTGTAACTTTAAAACGAAAGGTCCGATTAAAAAAATTCTTTCAATATACAATTTAGGACCTTCTTACTTTTTCTCATGTCAAATATGGTTAACATTGAAATAAGGTGGTGGGACAATAGGGGCAAAAACTAAAATTTATGCCATAACTCGTTTATTATTAATCGAAGGACGAAAATTCTTGAGCAGATAAAAAATTTTTTTTTCATTTTCTACTAAAATTTTGATTAATTTTGTTGTAGGATAAGAAATGTTATCTTTCGATCAATAATAATAACAATATCTAAAATATATAATCATAATAAATTAGAAAAAATGTAAAAAAAAACGATCTACCCGAACGATTTTTTTTTATTTGCCTAAATTACTTCTTATGGTGTGTTTATGAAAAAAAAAATCAGGGGTCGGAAAAAAAGTTAAAATTTGCAAAAAACCACCGTGGATCAATAAACAAGAATTTCCGGATCAAAAACAGCCTTACTAATGACAAAAATTGCATTTTAACCAATCGGAACAGGGTCTAACTCACTCACACATATATGTTTTCCATCATGGACACGAAAAACTTTGTAGAATTTTTTTTATTAGACAGGAATCTTAATGATAAAACAAAATATGCCTTACGATAGCAAACTATGCCAATTTTTAATAATACCAAATATAATTTAAAGAATCTGTTACTGTCCCCGTTTATAAGTCTGGAAGTAAAAAAAAACGTCAAATTATAGACACATAAGTCTAATAAACAATTTTGGTAAAATTTATGAGCAATGTATTAAATCTCGTCTGTTAGACTTTTTGGTTAAGCATGAAATTCTTAGTAAAAACCAATTCGGATTTCAAAAAAGTGTGAGCACTGAAGATGCTGTTCTAAACCTTTTGCGACATGTTGTATACTCTAGTAACAGTAACAAAAAATGCCTTGCGCTGTTTCTCGATCTAGCCAAGGCATTTGACACTGTAAACTTAGAAATTCTTTTAAATAGGCTAGAGGCAATTGGTGTACGAGGTTTGGTGCTCAACATATTCAGGAGTTACTTAACAGAGAGACAACAGGTTGTTAAAGTCGATAATTACGTTAGTAGCCCCCTTACAGTCACTATGGGCGTTCCTCAAGGGACTGTTTTGGGACCAATACTTTTTTTAATTTACATAAATCAGTTGGGAAATTTAGATATATCTGGCAAAATTATATCATACGCTGACGACACTGTTGTTATCTTTGTGGGTGACTCCTGGGATGAAGTTTTGGAGAAATCGGAATTGGGGATGAAGGAAGTTTATGCTTGGCTAAATGAAAGTTTACTTAGTTTAAATGTTCAAAAAACACAGTTTGTTGCATTTTCTCCTACTGTTGTTGGCCAGCCCCTTTTTCAGTCTATAAAAATACACGAGTCTTACTGTTTAAATTTTGAAAAATGTAGCTGTAATTCGGTCAAAAAAGTTAAAACAGTCAAATACCTGGGACTGGTCGTTGATCAGCATTTAAAGTGGGAGGAACATGTTGCAGGCTTGGTTAAAAAACTAAGAATATTGGCTCATAAGTTTTACCAAATAAGGGACTTTTTAAATAAAAAAAATCTAGTGATCATTTACAATGCTTTAGTGGACTCTATTCTGCGGTACTGTATAAGCGCTTGGGGTGGATGTTATAATAATATTATAAGTACATTAGAGGTGATACAATTCTTAAAATCATGCTTAAAAAAACAAGGTTATTTTCAACAGATATGTTATATGAAGAAGCTGATTTACCCCAAATAAAAATAATATACATAATTCAGTCTGTATTTTGGATGAGTAAAATTCTGACAAATAATCCCAATTACACACCTCAGAATAGTAGATCTGCCGAAGCAATTTCGCTTCCTGTGCCTTTTTTTAGAAATAATTTTTGCCAAAGAACAATTTTTTATTTTGGTGTTAAATTTTATAATTTACTTCCCCAAAATATAATAAAGTTAACACTTCAAAAAAAGTTTACCAAATTTAAAAAATAAACCAAAAAATATATTTTGAATAACCGTCATGCCTTTTTAAGTCTCGTAAAAAATTAATAATTTATGCTATGCTTCTTGCAGCCGCCCTTTACAATACGTTTACCATTTATGTTAATTTTCCAATATGTTTTTTTTTTAATTAAATCTCCTCGTCGTTAGAATTAAGTTAAAATTCGTTGATTTTGTTATTTATTTTTTATATGTCACAATTTTTTTTTTATTTGCAAAGCGCGAAGTAAAATATGTTTTATATTACAATCAAGAAAAAATAATCATACATAAGTAAAAAGATCACACACAAACCTTGGTTTAGGTGACTTTTTAAAACTATATAAAACAAAACAAATATTTTATTTTTAGTCTGTCTTATGTATAATTTTTGCATAGAAATGTGTATTAAAAAAAAATATGTATTCTGTAAAGTCTTCAATAAATTTGATTTGATTTGATTGATTTTGATAAATGCAAGGACTCAAAAGTGTGATTATTACATTTAACAATAGAGTCTGCACTAAAGTAAAAATAATTTAATTTTAATAGCTCCACAAGGTCGATTTTTTATGACTTTAAGTAACTATTGTTTTAGAATGGGCATGGTTCTTATCAATTAATGGATTAAATAATTCTTTATCGTTGTTTACCTTCCATTAATCAAATTCGCATTAATTTTTTTTTAAGATATTACGGGTGACTACACCCTTTATTGAAAGAACCTAAAAATTACTTTTTTCCACCACCAGCCTAAAACCACATCTTTATTACTGTTCTTTTCATTGGTAGAAATATTATTTCTCTACCTATGACGTCAGAGGTTCTAAAAATAATGAAATTGCACTATGGGTAATAATGAATTTTTATTCAGCTGTTTTGGCATCTGACGTTTCACTTAATGGAGCTCTCTACAACTAGAATTATGAAACAAAAGACATCTACCCTATCTCTATCTCATTTGTGCTACACTTTCCAGCCAACCAAATAAATACTGTATTTGTTTTTCATACAATAAATACAGTATTTATTTGGTTGGCCGGAAAGTGTAGCAGTGAGCCACACGAACGAACATGGCTAAAGTGAATCTGTAGAATAAGATAATTCTACTAAAATTTAGATGGAGCCAGTAATTTCTTTTTTAAAAATAGTATAGTTACACTTTTCGTCCGGCCAAGTAAATATTGTATTTGTTCAACAAAGAACAAATACAGAATTTGTTTGGTTGGGTGGAAGTGGGAATGTATGTATGTCTTCTATCCTTTTTGGGTAGAACTTTTGTCCCTGTTTAATCTAACGGGAGAAATCTCCGTTAATTAATCACATTGCTATTTACAAATGTCTTAAGACACTAAATTTATTTTTTCACTACCAGCCTAAAACCACATCTTTATTACTGTTCTTTTCATTGGTAGAAATATTATTTCTCTACCTATGACGTCAGAGGTTCTAAAAATAATGAAATTGAACCATGGTTAATAATGAATTTTTATTCAGCTGTTTTGGCATCTGAAGTTTCACTTAATTATTAAATCACATTGCTATTTACAAGTGTCTTGAGGCACCAAATTTATTTATTGCATGATAAGTTAAAAAATATTAACTAAATTAGTACCTATAAAACATGCTTTACAAAAAACACTTCGAAAAGTAATTGGTCCATCATATTCAACCATAGATTATACAACCCATATATTACCGTAAGAATCATAGATTACTAGAGGTACAACCCCCATATATTGATTTTTGAGGCAATAGATTCTCCCTCACAGTTTTCTCCTGTCCCATTATTTCTGGGGGAGTACCAGAATCATCACTTTACATTTCACTTTCTATTTTTATATATTTTATTACACTTAACACGGAAACATTTTCTAACTTAATAATTTTAGCAGATCACAAGAAAATTTCTGCCAGAAATGTCAAGTTATTCATTTGTTTTTTTAATGGCCGCGAACGGCCAGCGTAATATTTTAAATTTATAAGCTTTTTCATTAAATATTAGTAAAATAAATAAATAAATAGCTAATTAATTGTACTGGTAGTGAAAAAAAATACAATATTTTCCACGTGAGTGAAGATTTAACATTTTAGACCGCGTCTTGCGGGCTTCGCGCAGGTCAAAAATGTTAAACTTCTCTCACTTGGTAAATAATATACTATTTTGCGTTTTTGGATTCGGAACATCAAGAGGTAAACCGCTGAAAAAAAATGTACATCTGAATTCCTTCTAGAAGAAGAAGTTTCTCCAAATTTCCTTCAAGATTACCTCAAAAAATTACCTAAAAAAATGTCGGTCTGTCTGTCACCAAACGATTTAGGATCTTGTAGTTTGCATCTCGTGAATTATGGTTAATATAACATTAGGTTAACCGTAGGTCAGGCGCGCGTATTTACTCACGAGTTTAAGCGCGGTGTACAATAATCAGAAGCACTGAAGCGTCATGACGATAAGAACAAACATTAACAGGAGTACACCGCGCACCTAACCTAGGGTTAAGGTAAACGGGGTAAAGTGGCAAATGATTTTTTGGAGTAACTTGCTTTGAGAAAGTTGTTTAGGTAAAGATATCGCGACCCGCCTAAGAAGGGTCAGCTTGTTTAATACTAAGAAGTTAGAACCCACATAGCACCGATGATCTAAGAATATTCTCTAATTATTCTATTGGGAAGGAAGGAAACTTTTAGATGTGCTATAATTATGCTTAAAACTTGCGCTTAAAATGCATAATCTATGCATATGCGTCACATATCCTTATAATTTTCTCATATCATTCTTCTAATGCATATTCTAAGAAATTTCTGTTAAGAATTTTATTAGAAATTATGCTATGCATATTCTAAGAATGTTCTGATGGAAGATTTATTTGAATTTGCCGCTGTTCTGCAATACATTTTTCTTATGTTGGAGTTCTATAGTAAAAATTCAAACCAAACGAAAGTTTTGTTCATGACGCCCCTGAAAACGCCTAAAAAAAATTTATCTCGCACATGCCTGAGATTTTGCCGAATAATCAAAAATTTTTATTTAATTTTTTAAGGAATCATCCAACCGCAGACAGAGTTTTTAAGATTTTTAATCTATAAATTAGTGTTTCTTAAAAATAAAAACTTTGTCACTCAAAATAAAAATAAAACTGGGATCGACTGGGATCGACTGGGATAAAATAATGTCAATGTTAATTTTTGACATTACAAAGTTTTCTATAGGTAATTATTAATATGTTAATATTCTTCATGTACAAGTAAACATTTTCATTGATTTTTATCAACATAATGCATGTGCATTAGATTTTTAATAGTTTATTCAGAATAGGTAGCCATAAAACTCAAACAATGTTGTATGCGAGGTGTTCCGCAGAAAACCATCCTGCCAACATTTTCAAAATTCGAATAGAAAATTTTCAGTTACAAAACTTTAGCAGGCAAAGAGAGAATAGTTTTGATGTGAAAATGAAGATTCTTGCCAGGGTTGACGCGAGGAATTTTTATTCGGGGGCGGCAAAAAAATTCCCAACTAAATATTAGCGAATTTCCCAACTTTTTTACCCAGAAAAAAGCTTTACCCCTAAAGGAAAATTTAATGATTTAATTAAAAAAAAGTTCCTCCCCTCTACAAAATTCCCAACTGTACCGCCAATTTGTCAATTTTCCCAACTTTTTATTTAAATCATTGATAGTGACGCGCACAGAATCTGTGAGTAACAAGAGATAATTTAAATCATGGTCTCCTGGATTTTTGGCTTAATTACCAAGGATTACCAAGTAATACAGTATCTATAAAGTATCTCTTACCGCTCTTTCGCAGCAAAATGGGAGCCATATGGCATCTTAAGAGGTACTTTATAGCTAATGTGTTGCTTGGGTTGGTTACTCGTAAACTCTAGCTCTCTTAGGACATATTCGACTGGAGATTTTTGGGGAATCACACGTACCGACTATAAAATTTTTACCATAATATATACATGCAAAACTTTGTTATGACTCCAACAATAAACTGATTTTTATGGGCCATATATACAAACATACATATATACGGTCTATTTCCTAAGCTTTAAAAATTTATAGGAGGCCTTGAATTTTACAACGTTTTCCTGAATAAATTTGTCTTCACAAACAATTGTTTAAAATAATGAAAACAAATGTGTGAATTTTTTTCAAGGTCCCATTTAAATATTTTTTAACAAAACAAATGCCATTAATTATATTTGGAATTTACATTTTAGTCTACATCAGTGGGTACCAACATAAAGATAAAAAATGCATATTTTATAACTATTATGGAATAGACAATATTCCGCGCGACGGTCCTGCGAGCGCGGAGTGACTATTCCATATGTGTTGTAGACTATACTTTTTCTTTGACTGCAAATATGAAGCACTGTATGGCTTTAAACTGCGGACAAGGTTAAAAACCATGTTTTTTGTGACTCGACATTGTAAATGCAACAAAACACATATTTTTAAATAAAGCAATTAACGTTACTTAATAATTTTATCAAATCAGTACTTAAAAAAGATTTTTATTTAATTTTAGCACATATTTACAAATTTTAATGCAAAAATTGAACGTTATGTCAGATTGTTGTGACGGATATCAGGTTTAAATATTTAACAATAGATGGGCAGTTTTATTTTTTTTTAAACTAAATTGATAAAAAAACTGTTCAAATATTAAGAAAAACTAATAAACTTTATGTAATTTTAACGCAAAACTTTAAATTGCATTTAATTATTTAATGTTTCATGGTAAAATATATATTTTCCAATTTTGCTACAGTTTTCTTTACTTTTATAAACAAGAGATGGCACTACATGTGCTCATTCTAACACTTGATACGGAATATTCATACCCTATCTAGAGCTAGAATGGATTCAATCTGTGTTTGAAAAGTGTGTGTATTTGATTACATTCTAAAGCAGTCGTAGAAAATAGTACTTTTTTTACTGGCATCAACCTCCAAATTTTTGAATTTGAAATTTTGGTGCACAGCATATTGACTTTTTTAGATATATTTTTTTAATTTTTTTATTTATTTTGCTGATGATGTTGATTGTTTTGTTGCATTTTTATGTAAATTTATTGAATAATCTATTAACCAAAAACCAATTTCTAAATCATAAATTCTGAATCACTATGTGTTATAAATGTAAGTATTATCAGTTTTCAGTGAAAATTTTTCACCACAAACGGTCTAATAGGTTTAGTGTTATCTTGCCGACGGGGCCGGACATAGGAGCGATATTGTTTATTGTTTGTCAAATTTCTAATCAGGGCATTTTTATGAAATTTGGATTATAAAACTGTTTTAAAATTAAACGAGACCATCAAATTTGATGTAACATTTTTCGCCTGCGGCGTTAGGGCTTTTATACGTTGTTTATTTATGATTGTAAAACTTAGGCGTCAAATTCATAAACAGTTTTGCTTGCGGAGCTAGGGTTTATTGCATTTTTATAAAATTTCAAACTGCAAGAATAATTTAAAATTAAAAAAGACCATCATATTTGTAAAAATCGTGGCCTAAAGCGCTAGGGCTTTCTTACGTTTTTTCTTAATTTAGGAATGTAAAACTTGAGTTTTAGTAAGGACATATTTACAGACTCGCATAATCAGAACACTGATAATTATAATTGGCTAGCACTTATCCTTATTAAAAAACATACATACTTAAATATTTTTTTTTATTTTAAACGTTCGGCATTGTGATAATTTTCATTCACATTTTTGACCACATTGATTTGGCGTTTGACTACTACCATTTGGTAATTTTACCAGTTACACCCCCCAAAGAAAACTGCTTAAATTCTACACTGCTTGCCGATTAAATTACGTATTATATACGTATACAGGGTGCCCGTTTTTCGACCTCAGCATGGGTATCTCGGTTATTATAAGAGATGCAAAATCGGTTAAATTCGAAAAAAGTTGCACATTTTTATGCTGAGCAATAATCTGAAAGAAAATTTGACCTATCATTTTTTGTTTTTTAATTATTGCAAAAAAGTACCTTAGCAATGTTCCAGTTAAAAACGTCTAGCTTTGTCGGTTTTCGCTCAAAAAAATAAAAACATAACTCAGGATTTTTATTTTTTAGCAAGAATTAAAAAACAAAAAAGGAGGTTAAATTTTCTTTCAGATTATAGATCAGCATAAAAATGCCCAACTTTTTCCTAATTTAACCGATCCTGTATCTCTTATAATAATCTCGGTTAAAAAGTCCAAACCATGCTTAAGCTCGAAAAACGGGCACCCTGTATATACGTATATATGATTAGTACGACGCGTCCTAACATATCTTTTGGTTTGTTTAGTTCACAGATTCTAAGGATCTCTTGTCCTTATTTAATGAAGTTCAACTTGGCGTGCCAATAATATCCCTGGCGGTACCAACAAAATTGTAAATACTGGAAAAGATTGGATAGGCTGTGACTCACAGCAGCTTATCAGAGTTGCTTTTTAAATTAATATAAAAATTTCCAATAACAAATATTGACAATATTCAAACGCTGCAAGGTAAAGATGCACAATATGGCCTTGAAAATCGACGGGATATCTAGCTATCTCCAATTTTTTTAATTTTTTTCTTTATAGGTACATTATGAACTCATCTTGAGTAATTTTCTAAGGTCATAAATATATAGGTTTATAATTATCTATTATTTATAGTAAATTAAACACGTGGAGCTATAAATATTTAGATTTTATGCGATTTTCTTTAATTTTAATCTTTGCAATGTTCTTTTTACTACTTTTCTTGTACTTACCAGCTTAGTAAGTATGTGTGAATGTATGTGACTTCGGCAAAACATCCATGTTTAATGCTATATATATAGAGTCATCTATAAACCGAAATTTGGAAGTTTGGCTCGAGCCTATACTATGACATCCAGTACACTTGTACCTACAGACTCTGCGGTTAGTAATGGAACACAATATCGTCCAAATGTCCGCCACGGCTTTGCTTAGGGCCACTTGCACCAACTCTTAAACTGGGATTATCTCAACTAAACTGAGTTTAAGTTAAAAATACTGCATTCTGATTGGTTGGCCGTCCATTTAATCCAAGTTTAAAGCTAAACCATCGTTGGTGCAAGTGGCCCTTACAGAGTCTGTAATACAGACGGTCATTCTTTTCATGAAATTTTTTATCGCGTTTTCGCACAGTTGCGGCTCTATTTCGCGAATAACATCTCTGATGTTCTCTTTGAGCGCTTGAATCATTGCTGAAGCATAGGCGTGGACCTTATCTTTAACGTATTCCAAGAAAAAAGTCTAATAGTGTTAAATCGCACGATAATGGTGTTAAATCGCACGATCCCTGCTGCCAACTGAAGTCATGGAGATTTCACTTGGCCGCAGGGATCGTGTTTTCCCAATTTTTCATGCTGGTGTGTGGCATGTTTTTCATGCTGGTGTGTGGCATGTTTCATGTTGGTGTGTGGCCGGTTGCTCCTTTCTGCTAGAAATAAACGTCGTCCACGTACATAGCATCAATTTTGGGCCAAACCAAAAATTATGAGAAAATGTTATGAAAAACTTCATCAGAAGAATGACCGTCTGTAAGAAAAGCTGGGCAATATTGTTTTCCATTACTAACCGCAGAATCTGCCCTTAGGATTAAAATAAAAATACACCCACTTTTCAAAAAAATATGCATTTTTCTCTTAATTTAAAATGAATTTCGAAATTAAAAAAAATGTTACATAACACCTGCACCCATTTGCCGCTTCATTTACAATACATTATTTAAATGTTAGAAATAAAACATTTAACATAAAATTGATTATATTTAAGTTTTAAAAATAGTTTTATGGGCATCGTGAGCTCTGACAAACAATTTAATGAAATTTTATTGGGTTATAAAAGTTGGAACTATAACAATTTTACTTCATTAAAAAAAATGCATTTTAGTATATTTTTTAAGCACACGCTATAGCAACCAAGTTTAAAAATTCATAAATTTATAATAGAGGAAAGACGCCCAATTTCGGATAGTAGTGTATCTAAGATACTATCTGCAGACGTAAACAGAAAGCTACTTTTATGTGAACCCAAAAGTCCAACTAAATCCGTACTGTAATATAATAACGGTAGAGCTTCTCCCGGTTAAAAGGCAGCAAAAATCGTTTAAATTACAAATAGTAGTTTTGTGCTCAGTTGCATTAGCATGCTTATTTATTTTATAAATAATCGTTATAAAAGTTTTTGTTTATGTCTTGGGTAAGTTAAGATACTGGTTAATTTGAAAACATAAACATTTTACAAATTTCTGATCTAAAAAGCATAAAGTTGCCTAATTTCGGATATTGTATTTTTGTACATTTGATTCCCAATTTCTCATATCCGAAATCTAATTGTTATTTAGGATAACCAACTTTGAATTATTGTTATTATAATGATACAAACTAAGATACACAATTCTTAAAAAGAGAAAATTACTTAAGATACTAAGATATCCGAAATTGGGAATCTAAAATAATGGCTCCTATAGTATTTCGTAAAAAACTGCCTAATGATTAAATTACTTCTTAAATGTCAAGAAATAACAAGAAACATAAGCAATGGGATCCAGATCTCTTGAAAAAAATATCGCATAGGTCCAAAATTAGAAACCCTTTTTCAAATGCACAAAAATGCAAAAAGTTTTTTTAACCCTGTTTTTTGGAAAAAAAAAACTGTAATAAATTTTTTTTCATAATAAATCATGATTCGTTATAATAAGTTGTATGTTATTATATAAAAAAATATATCAAAAAGTAATACCGCCTATTAAATATTGGATAATTGTAAATGGTATCCAAAATTAGGCAACTTTCCTCTAGAAGAAAATAGCCCATTTTTATGATCTTCAAAATTTCAAATGTTTCCAAAATATTTATTTTATAGTTTTCGTATCTATGTTTTATTCAAAACTACAACAAATCAGAACAAAATCGCAAAAATTAAATAAAATTTAAAAAAATAGCAGAAAAATAATAAATAAATAATAAAAAAAATATATCGACATGAGGTAAGAAATAAAAAATAAAACAAGCAAAAAAGCAAGCGACACTACTAAAAAAAACTACTACTACTACTGCCAAAAAGGAGAAAAAAAAACAAGAAGGACAAATTCAGTTGGTAGTTAAGGCTAGTTAAGTATTATACTGTTAATGTTTTTTCAGGTACTCACTTCAAAAACAACTGCTTTCTTCAAAAACACTTTTTAAAATGATTACAAGCTACAAGCTTGCTTAAAGGTTATTATCTGTCACGTAGCTGTCAAATTTTGGCCAACCGCGATGATCCTGACGATGATATAATATAAGCACATCGTTATAATTGCGGTTGTTGTTTACCAATAGAATTTAATTCTAATAATAATTGCTTTATCATTATATTTTCTTAAAATTCGCATACCACATTACCCAAAAAATAAAAACAGCACAAAGGATTAAGCTAGGTGGTGGTACATCAAACAGAAAAGTACATACTTTTATTATCTCATTTTTATATATATATATAACTTCGTGTCATTTTATTTAGGGGATACCGTGCGGTCCAAAAGTCACACCCCCGCCCCCTCTTAACGTTTGAACGAGATGAGATATCGACTTTAAATTTAAAACACGTAAATAAGACAACTTAAAGTATCTTTTGGAATATATTTGATATTTTTAGCTTTTAATATGTGGTCAGGGGGCATAGGGGGAAATTATTTTAAGGGAAAAGGGGGCTGTGTGATGCATCATTTTAAAGAAAACAAAATTATCTATTTTACCATATATTTTTTATTTTTACAATCAATGAGAAAATCCCTACCAAAATGTCATATAGCTGCTATTTCATGCTTTTTTGCGATCATCAGTGAGCATATATTGGTATGGTTGCTTTCGCACCGACGATTGAAAATTTAAAATACTTATTAAAAATAAGTATAACTGTATCGAGGGCGTACAAATTTGTAGCGCCATCTAATGTTTACACAAAAGTACTACACAATAGATGGTGGTGCGAAAGCCACCATACCAATATATGCTCACTGATGATCGCAAAAAAGCGTAAAATAGCAGCTATATGACATTTTGATAGGGATTTTCTCATTGATTATGAAAATTCTATAGTAGAGCAGTGCAATTTCTTTATAGATTTTGATAGTTTGCCGTCTATAAGGCACTAAATTTTCAAGTATATGAACTGTAGGAAACGCCATATTTAAAATTCATAAAATTGGAATTTTCATTCCAGTCTGTTGCTTAGTCCGGAATCGCATTAATATTAATAGAGCTGTATGATTTAAAAAGTGGCTAGTGATTGTAGTTCTAAAAATAATAATGCACACAGATATTGTATCTCGTAGTAAAAGATTTAAATGAAGTGAGTAATACTAATTCTTCTGAAAGTAACTAAGATAATATGCATAAATTATTATGCAGCATATTATGCATTCGATTACGTCATAACAATGCAACAGTTTTATTATGATTACACAGTTTAACAAATAATTTACCCTTACGATTATTTTTTTTTCTTAACCTTTTCGCGACGGGAACCAATTATATATACGCAAAACGAGAAAAGACGTATGAATCAGCGATAGCAGGTATACACAGACTGGCTGATTGGCAATAAAACAAGCTGTGAAAATATGTAATGCTACGCATTCCATTATATACTATTCACAGTAAATGGTATATTGCATTTTTCCAAATGCTTTAAAAAAAATTAAAAAAAAAACTTTAAAACATTTTTCAACAATTTTTTTTTAAATAAGGACTTTTCTAAAAAACAATTAAAGCTCATTACGAATCTGGTGCCAGTCTTCCAAATTTAAAAATGGCGGATCCAATATGGCGGATTAGATTTTTTAAAGTTTCTCGGAAAATTTAATCCGCCATATTGGATCCGTAATTTGAATTTTGGAAAACTGGCACTAGATTCGTAATCAGCGAACCCAAAAATCCCCGAGTACCAAGTGTCAAGCTAAAATGAGCAACTTTAAAAGATCTAATCCGCCATATTGGATCCGCCATTTTGAACGCTAACTTTTAAATTATGACCTCGGATTCAGATTTAGCGACCCAAAATACGTAAGAATTGACTAGTCTGGTCTGCCGCACTCGAGATTTTTTTATGTGCCGGTGTTATAGTTTTTGAGGTTATGACAAAGTCCTGATGTGATGAGGTTAAATAGACATCGGATTCAGATTCAGCGATCACAAAAACTTATTGTAAACATAGTCAGAACCCCAGATCAGAAAAAAAAATGTGTGGCTGTGTTATTTCTGCAAATTATAGATAATAATTCAACTGTTCTCATTTAAGTTTGTTTTATAGTTAAGAACGGTTACGAAGCTAATTCGTAATACTTTCGTGGGCACCCGGTATGTTGGAATAAAACTTTTGTAGAACCGTAATATTTAAATTATGAAAATGATAATAGTGTTAGCGAGGAAACTAATAGCGCCAAACTGTCTACCAAAAGTTAAATAATTTATTTGTTTTATTAAATAACCACGATTTACGTGGAATTTAATAAATTATCGCGAAGACTGTACACATAAAAATAGAATCAACAAAAATTATGTATTTTGACCAAAATACAATAACATACAGTAGTTCTGTTTAAAAAATTACAACTTTTTTTAGCCTAAAAAACAATTTTTTTCCTCGACAAAAAAAGTTCATGACTAAAAAAAAAATAACAATAATAAATAACAAAATAAACGTTGTTTTAAAAATTTAATGCTTTTAAGTTTTAAAGCTTTTTAAAAAAAGAGGATTAATTTAAATTTTTTAATTCTATTTATTATCCAAAAAAACATTTATATTTCTTAATCTATGAAGTTTACAACTTTTTTCACAAGATTAAAAATTTATAATTTTATTATTTTTAACCCATGAAATATGCAACTTTTTTGACTTCAAGATAGGTGGGAGGGACCCAGGTAGCAAGGGATGTTATATTACAAGAAATTAACATCACTTTTGGGTGTATTTTTAAACTAAATCATAACATCACATTTGCAACGTAACACGTGTGACGTGACAAACATGTTATTTAATAACAAATATTTAACAACGCTGTGAATATATCGCATGTCACATATTAACGTGGCTTTCACGTGAATGTCATGTTATTTTGCTTCTCACCGACGTTCGAAGCAAAAAAATAGATATAAGATGATGTTGATAGAGTAAATTATTATAAGGAAATTGTATACACATTATACGATTTCCAATGGATAGGGGGCTCTGCCGGGCTTCCAAAGACCACGGACACGGATTAAAGGAATATATTCTTCGCTTAATCTGCAATTTCGTATTTAGAATCTATCTGTTCCAATCTGTGATTGTTTCAATTACTGATTGATTTTAAATCCGATTTTTTATAGGGTTATAGCGTTTTTAATGATTTTAATTTAGAAAAAGCTAATATCCTAGGATATTATTTAAATATTAAAGTACCAGTAACGGCATCCATAAGATATTAGATGTAACAGGAATGTGGATTTATGATGTCACAAACACGTTATTTTCGGGATGTCATTGTGTGATGTTATTAGGGGCGGACTTAGGACATCCCCACCATGCTACATTCTTGTTAAATGTTACTACAATCTTAACATCACATGTCACATATTAACGTGGCTTTCACGTGAATGTCATGTTATTTTGCTACCTGGGGAGGCTCCCCCCCCACATCCCCCCCATAGCTACGGCCCTGATGACATCATTTACTGGACATCCTGTATTTCTGAATCACATGGTATTTACCGTCCAAATGTTATTTTTAATGACACCAGAAACAACTAAACGTAATACCACGACCGCGACAGAATGTACCTTTAATTAAAGACTACTCATAGCAATTTGCATTTGCAGTGCAAATACAACATAAGCATTAGAAAAATAATTAATTCTAGCGGCAAATTTTCAAAGAAAAAGGGGCGTAACCTTATGTAAAACACCCATTTAAATGCGTTTTAATATCTGATTTTCTATTTATGTATTCTAGAAATGTAAAACACATATGTATGTTTCAAATTACTATTTTTTAAAGGAAAACGAGTACCGTAAAACGGGGCAAATGTTAACGATTTTCTAGCATTCAACTAATCACATGTACTGTAAAAATCAAACTGAATATTCAGTTACAAATGGATAGGAAATCAGAAAAAGTTATTATCCTATACAATTGTACTTTAATTTTTGTTAAAAACACGCATGTCCGTCCTTAAAAATTAAAGTTCGTGCTTTATTACGCAAATTTTGATCATTTTTTAACACGGCCCGATATAAAGTTATAGTAAGTGATTAATCTCAAAAAAAATCAGAATGTTTTCTTTTAAAATGGCGGAGCTGTGCCCTTTAAAGTTCGAAAATGCACTACATTGCTTCATTTTAGGCGTAATGACAGGCACAAAACAAAAATTTTTCATCGTCTTAAAATATTGTACATGTAGCCCAATATATTTACGGGACATTCTGTATTTCTAAATTTTTTATTTAAATCTTTTTAACACGGCCCGATATAGAATGATAGTAAGTGGATAACCTAAAAAAATCAGAATGTTTTCTTTCAAAATGGCGGAGCTGTGCCCTTTAAAGTTCGAAAATGCACTACATTTTAGGCGTAATGACAGGCACAAAAAATTTTTTTTTCATCGTCCCAAAATATTGTACGTGTAGCCCAATATGTCCTCACATAAAAACCACTATAATTTTTTTTTATTGGATATACGGGGTATCCAGAAAAAAATAATATATATATTTTTTTAACATATTTGAGAGATAAATTCGGTTTTTAGGAAATTTAGTATTAATTTTCAAGGTTTTTTGTCTTTAGATAAATTCTGAAATATAATTACATAAAATCTGCAGTATTTTTTTATTGGATATACCTACAAGATGTCCAGAAATAAAAAATAAAATAAAATTTTCGAAATAGTTGGTTTTTCCCGAGGGGTAAACCGCTGAAAAAATTTTGTACACTTTTAGGAGGAAATATTCAAAGATTTCCTTCTGATTTCCTCGTAATCTTCAAAGATTTCCTCCAGATTACGTCCAATTTGTACACCTGAATTCATCTGCGGTTTACCCCTCGATTTTTCCTATTAAAAAAAAATCCTGACGTGTGGGCCAAAACGGACGACATCAACCGAAAGAACAAACTTGTGGTCCTGTGTTATTTGATAATTTTATAAATTCAGTCATTTGTAAAACTGATTACAAAATACTGGTAAGTACAAATTTTTTAAATAAAAACCTACATTATAGTCTTCTTTTTTGGATTCGACCCACATGAGAAAAAAAAATAAACAAACGAACATCTGCTTCGAATTTGTAAAAATATAATAAATTGACATGTATTATTATTTTGACTTTATAAATTATCTTATTTCGCAATGCATACTTGTTATTTTATTTTTAATAAGTTGGTAACTTAAAACTTTAAAAGCATTTAAAATATTAATTATTATTTTTTTTTAATGGAACATGATTTTTTTATCTTTTTTTTTTGCAGAATCCACTTCTATGATTTTTCAACCTATTTCTATATACCCCAAATTTTAAAGTTTTCCACTTCCATTTTTTTAACAAATTCTTTGCTTGTAGTAGAGTGGATATAATAGATAAAATAATACACTTTTAGTCAACTCTACATTACTTTTATTCTTTTTATATTTTTGCGATTGCAATTTCGAATGTTTACACATTCATCTTCAGGCAAACTAAAAATAAATTAGAAAAGTAGGTATTAGAACCGATACTAAACAATGTAAACACGGCTTAACCTTATCAAACCTTACGTTAAGAACAAAATTTCAAGAAAAATTACACAAATTCATCTATAACAATTGTATAAATATAAATAATTACCTTAAATCTCAGATAAATCGTAGAAACGATAGTCATATTAACATTAAATAGTTAAAAAATAAATAATAATTATAAACAAAAGTCGAATGACATGACTTAACCTAAAGTCATGTCAGATTTAAAGTAATTTTTTATATTTATACAATTGTTATAGATGAATTTGTGTAATTTTTCTTGAAATTTTGTTCTTAACGTAAGGTTTGATAAGGTTAAGCCGTGTTTACATTGTTTAGTATCGGTTCTAATACCTACTTTTCTAATTTATTTTTAGTTTGCCTGAAGATGAATGTGTAAACATTCGAAATTGCAATCGCAAAAATATAAAAAGAATAAAAGTAATGTAGATTTGACTAAAAGTGTATTATTTTATCTATTATTTCTATTTACACTCTGTATATTCTTTAACGGTTACTAATAATTAAAAAATATATAAATCTATCTAAATTTATTAATCACGCACTTCAAACAAATTACCATTTTCTATTGTAAAATTAATTTTAGTATTTGATGTCATGAAAGGAATAAATAAACAATTTAAAAGAATAAGAATAAACAAATAAGGGCCGCACCCAGCACAAATTCAATTTAATACAAGGGCAATATACGAGGTGTGATACAAAAGTATCAAAGCTAATATAATTATTATATTATAATATTATACACTATACAAAAGTATCAACGCTCATACAAATATAATAATAATAATAATAATATATAAGATATATAACAAGCCGTAAAGATATGTAATGCTACATATTTCATTATTATTATTATACCGGGTGTTTTTCAAAGCCCCTATAACTTTTTTATTCTCAGAGATAAAAAATAATAAAAGTATTTTTTCCTGAAAAAGTTACGTTAATCGGAATTTTCTTTCAGCTTTTTTCGATTTTTTTAAAAGTTTAACCCCCAAAGCCACAAATTCAATTTAATACAAGGGCAATATACGAGGTGTGATACAAAAGTATCAAAGCTAATATAATTATTATATTATAATATTATACACTATACAAAAGTATCAACGCTCATACAAATATAATAATAATAATAATAATATATAAGATATATAACAAGCCGTAAAGATATGTAATGCTACATATTTCATTATTATTATTATACCGGGTGTTTTTCAAAGCCCCTATAACTTTTTTATTCTCAGAGATAAAAAATAATAAAAGTATTTTTTCCTGAAAAAGTTACGTTAATCGGAATTTTCTTTCAGCTTTTTTCGATTTTTTTAAAAGTTTAACCCCCAAAGCCACAAATTCAATTTAATACAAGGGCAATATACGAGGTGTGATACAAAAGTATCAAAGATCATATAATATTATACACTATACAAAGTATCAACGCTCATACAAATATAATAATAATAATAATAATAATAATAATAATAATAATAATAATAATAATATGTAAGATATATAACAAGCCGTAAAGATATGTAATGCTTCATATTTCATTATTATTATTATACCGGGTGTTTTTCAAAGGTGGCTAGCCCCTATAACTTTTTTATTCTCAGAGATAACAAATAATAAAAGTATTTTTTCCTGAAAAAGTTACGTTAATCGGAATTTTCTTTCAGCTTTTTTCGATTTTTTAAAAAGTTTAACCCCCATAGCTTTTTTGTTTTTAGGAGGTTTACTTTCAAAAACAATAAGGATCTTCCCCTCATAGAACTTGATTTTTCCTGAAAATTTCAAGTCGATCGGATTATTCGTTATTGCATTAACCTTTTTTTTCGTACGTGACACCGGACAAACAGACAGACAGACATTAAAAAAAAAGGGGTGCTTATTTTTCATGAAACAGATTTATATCCAAAAATATTATGTCTAGGACGATTTTTAAATTTTTTTTGAAAACTACCGTATAATGTTATTCTAGCACAGGCGCTGTGAATAATATACCTAATAATATAATAACAAAACAAAAATTTTGAAATTGGACCTTTCCTTAGGTATTTTTGATGTGCTTTCAGTTTTGTCCATCAGCTCTAGTTTTTGAGGTATATCGCAATAAATATTTAATAGACACATATTTTTTTATAATTTTGACATTATGTTTTATACGAGGTTTTATAGTATAACTTGATTAGAACTATAAAACCAACATTGTTAAAATTTTAGAAAATTAACTTGGCATGACGATCTAAGAAACTGCAACTCATAAAATTTAATGTCTCACTATAATTTTATTAAATCTAGTTTGATTAATAAAATTTAATATTTCTCTATATTTAATATTATATTCAATATTTTAAAGTTTATTACATTAAATTTATTGATTATTTTTTAGTACCCTATTAAATTTTTGATCTATGTACTTACATAGATCAAAAATGTAACTATATGTTATATACATATAGCAAAATTTTAAATAGAATACTTACATAGATAATCATATTATAATATCTTAGTCGAATTTTGAGACTTTTGGACTTTTTTAGTATAGAATTACCTCTTAAATTTCTCGAACTTGTTTCTGAATAACCCTGTATATATACAGGTATGTATATCTTTTTTCTGGCAATAAATATTATATTATTATTATTATTATTATTCTTTGGAAAAAACTCATATATGTATCATTTTAATAACTATTTTGAACTCTAAAAAAAGCATAAAAAAGCATTTAAATTATTTTTCCCGGAATAGGTATACTTAAACAAAAGTATAAAAAGTAGGAGCGCCGGTATAATAATGAAGGAATACAAAAAGAAATAAAAATTTTATTGCTGGTTTTTGTTACCTATTTCTATAGCGGCCTCGATAGCGGCAATAAGCAAAATATTTTTTCATTTCTTTTTTTCTACTCCACGTAAAGGTTAACTTTTTTTTGTGTTAACGGTAAGTAGTTTTTTGTCGAACCATACGCTAAACAATTTAAATTCCTCCTCAATAATTATTTTAAAGTTTACTAAAGGAATAAACAGGATGGGATCTAAAGCATTGCCTCCAAACTAAAGGTTTAATGATCCATTGCAAAGACCATTGATACATACTGTTTGTTTTTTGTTGTAAATATTACCAATGTTTTTTTTCATGATTTCCTCATGACAGACTGTGTTAAATGCATGCTGCAAGTCGACAAAAATTGCTAAAAAAATTTCATCGTTATCAGGTGCTTTCTACAATTTTAACTTTCAATTAAGACCTAAAGACCTATATTATTTGACTGTTGTGATAGACTTTTCATTCCTACTACCCATTATGTTAGTAGTAGTATAGTAGTAAAAGTAATTTATTGACTGTCAAAGGGCTATTGACCGAAGTCTTTCTGCCCGTGTTTAACAATTTGTTTACATGTTTAAATATATTGTATGAGTTAGGTAGATATTTAAGCTTAATGAGAAAAATAAAATAAAATAAATAAAAAATAAATAAATTATTATGTTAATTACTGATTAATGTACATAATAATAATGAAACTCCATGCAAATTAATGTTTTATCTAATAAATTTATAGTAATTTTATTTCGTATTATAATTTATTTGAAATTTAATAGATATAATTATATTGCCCTTCATAAAAAATATATTCTCATAAATTTTTGAAGATAGATTTATTTAAATTTGAACAATTTGAGTCAAGAAGATTTTAATTCAAAATTTCTACGTGATATGCATAGGTATATCTGTTTCTTATTGGTCCTTTCTTAGTTTTTTTCTTTCATGGAGGCAAAAAATATAGAAAGAACCAATAAGGAACAGATTTTTATCTTTACAATTGCCACGAAGTTAAGTTTTGGATGTAATTTGGGGCTTATGGTAAAAATTGCCTAAGATCTTTGGTATTTATTTGGGATTTAGAAGTTTTATTGCGCACAAACTATATCTTAAGTCTCTTAAAATTTTAAGAGACTTGTAAAAAAAAAGCTTATCAATTTAACCCGTATTTTTTAAAGTATTTCTTAAAAAAAATAGTTACGGAAATCCTAATAATCATTACCAAGAAAAATTTATAGTTTTTTTTAATGGTATATTTATTGTAATTAATAATAATTTCCAAGAAGTTATATATTGGGAGTAACTTTTATAAATTACAATTATACTGTGAATGTTTGATTTTGCACGTAGGTAATTTTAAAAGTTTAATTAGTTTTCGAAGGTTAAAATAAATTTATTATTACTAATTTGGAAAATGGGAGAAAAAAAAATTCATTCTTATATTATCTCAGTAAAAAATGTCATATTATAAGGTATTCAAAGCAACAAAACAGGTAAAAGGTAAGAAAATTAAAAAAAAATCAAAAAAAGTTTTTTTTTTGAAAAAAAAGTTTTTGTTTCGTTTTTCAAAAAAAGATCTTTTTTTAAATATTTTTTTAATATTTGGTGAAATGCAATATTTATTGTCAATAATATATAATAGAATGCGTAGCATTACATATCTTCACGGCTTGTTTTTAAATAAAATTTATAAAAATTTTTAGCAAACGGATATCCGCAGATGTAAAAATGAGGATGCGATAAAAAAAAGTTTAAAATATAATCTCCAAATAATATTATTTAGACTAATATTGCGTTTACACAATAAATACTTAAGGTTTACATATTTACTAAACAAACTAAACCACCTGCTTTTAATTTTTATATATTTAAAGTTTAATACAAAATTATGTACATTATTTATTATGTTTTCCACTAGTCACTTTTGTGGAAAACATACAGGGTTATTCTTTTAAATAATAACCCACCGTAACTTTTTACCATTTAAAAGAATAACCCTTAATTTTGAAATAGATATAGGGATTCATTGAGGGATTCATGTTCACAATACAAGAATAGAGCTAAAAAATATGTTAGCTTTTAGGGCTGTTCAATTGTAACATTTTATATGGGTCGTCACTTTCAGCTAGACTCGCTTCTCCCCAGGTCGGTGACATAATTGTCAGTTAAAAATAAATTCCGCAAAATAAAATTCACCGAATTCATTAACGCTCAGTGGCTATAGCTGTTGCCATTTGCTTTGTTTCAAATCGCAAACGACATAAGATGGCCAGGATTCGCACATCTTCAGTTATTAACTTAGTTGTTTACAATTTAAACAAAAAATTCGTCCCTGAAGAGGTTAACTCATTTAAAATTATTTTTGAAATCCATTTAAATGCATGTTGGCGCCCAACAGTTTAGTTTTTGATGATAAAGCTAATAATTTGGTGGAAACAGACACAACAGTAGAAAATATTCACAAAAAAAGTAAAAAAAATGATAATGTTTAAATTACAAAGGTTTCGAGTGTAAATACAAATATTTACCTCGACTAAAACCATCTATGGTAGTCACTTTCAAAAAGTTTATTCGGGCAAAAAATCGGCTTTTAATGAATGTAAATATTACTTCTAATATTAACTCAAGGCTAATATCGTTGTTTTGCTTTTTTTCGTCAATATAGTAATGTATTACTTCTATAGCAGGGCCCTACAGTCACTACAGGGGGGGGGGGAGTAGTCAGTATCAGTGTCAGGCTGGGAAGCCCAAGGCCTATATTTTTTTTCCTTTCCAAAATAATCAAAATTTGGCGCTCACCTTGGCGCCCCTACAAAAACAAAAAAAAATACCCTCCGAAAAAAAAGCTTTGTTTTGTCCCTGAGCGTTTCTACACAATTTGGCGTCCCTACCAAAACAAAAGAAAACACCCTCCGAACAAAAAGCTTTGTCCCTAAGCGTTTCTACAAAAATTGGCGCCCACCTTGGCACCCCTACCAAAACCAACCAAAAAACACCCTAAAAAAAAGCTTTGTCACTAAGCGTTTCTACAAAATTTGGCGCCCCTACCAAAACAAAAGAAAACACCCTCCGAACAAGAAGTTTTGTCCCTAAGCGTTTCTACAAAAATTGGCGCCCACCTTGGTACCCCTACCAAAATCAACCTAAAAACACCCTCAAAAAAAAGCTTTGTAACTAAGGGTTTCTACAAAATTTGACAGCTAAAATAAAGATTCTTGGGGGGTATATACCCCCATCTATCCCCTCCCCATATCTACGCGCCTGAGTCACTAGTGGATAAAAGGAATATTTGCTAGATCAGCCTTTTAAGGCCTGCCCTTATGTAACACTCATTCATTAATTTTTATTGTTATAACAAGAAACTTGATTGTTTTAGCCGCTTCACTTCTAAGAAAAACCAGATAGCATTTAGCATTAACAGGACTGTTAAAGTCCGGTTAGGGCTACTTGCACCAACTCTTAAACTGGGATTACTTTAACTAAACTGAGTTTTAAAAAGCTGCGTTCTGATTGATCGACCGTCAATTTCATCTAAGTTCAAAGTTAAACCATTGTTGGTGCACCAGCATGCATGTGGCCCTTTTTTTATACCCGTACTTTTTAGTAGAAATGTGGGATTAGTTAAGAACTACCTAAAGTGTAGCATATCTTTCTGTTGTCTATTTTTATGCATATCTCAGTTAAACTATTTGTAAAAATCGAGGTAAAAATAAACATAAACTTAATTTTGGAATAAGAACATGAGGATTTAAAGTAAACTCATAATGTCCTTCGTCCTTCCTTAAATATAGCTTTTTGTCCATTTAAAATCAATATCGCAACGTTGACATCGAACATATATTTTTTTTTAATTTTAAGATAGGTGGTAAAAACTAATCATTACACTAGGCAACACGGTTTCTTTCCCTGATTGGAGTCATATGTTTTTTAACTAATTTTGGGCCGCTGAGACCGAATCTGGCCTCAGAATATTTCTGTTACCTAAGGTTTCTGAGAAAAATGAGACAAAAGTGGTAAAAAATCATTATTTTAGTCCTCTTTTGTTCTAAAATCATGGGAGATAAAAATATTCCGAGGAAAATTTAGACTCGGCGACTCAATATTAGTTAAAAAATACCCAACTTAGAATATGGAAACTTTAGATTCATAGGTAGAACAAATAGGGATATTATGGAAAAAAATATTTAAAAAAATTGGATCCTGTGACAAAACTAAGTACTCATGCTAAAAATCGTCAAAAATCATCTCTAGGGGGTCAAAAATAAACTAAATAAATGTTACGTAATATGGTTCTTATGTAATAAAGTAACATTTTTATGATGTATTAAAAAAAAAACAACATACAGCTTATTCGATTTGTCAGTTTTGTCTTGCTCATAGAGGTAGAGTGGGTCACTCCCCACTCTACCTCAATGGTCTTGCTAAAATTCCTAAAAACTCTTCTCCCTAGAATACGCATACCGTTAATATAAAGTATCGCCAACATCTCCGTTTTGTTTGTAAACAAATAGTAGGTATATTCAGGCCTGAATAATAACAATTACCAGTAACTGTTATTATTGTCTCTGTTAGAACAAAGCTGTGCGAGTAAGACAGACAAATGTATATGTTGGCTACGTTTTTGTCAGTTTTTACAAATGAAATGCCTATTCTAGAGAGAAGAGTTATTAGTTCGTTGCATATTCCCAATGCAAGGTTTGGACAATAGATCTTATATCCCCCTCTAGATGCGCTTTGAGTCCACACCAAACCGAAATGTTTACAGTGCCACATTTAGGCAGACTTCGCATCCCCGCCACCTCCCGCTATAGTGATTTGTTTACAATTAGCTTTGTTTTAGGAACTGCACCTCCCCGCCACCTCCCCGCTATAGTGGTTTGTTTCCAATTGGCTTTGTGTATGTTAAACTAAAAACAAATCAACATTAATGCCATATCTAGAGAGGGTATAAATGACCTAATGTTTGGACCAACCAATTCGCTTAGAGTTTATATGATATAAATTATATCCCCATCCCTAACGCTAATAACCTATTAAAAATTAATCTTATTGTTGTCATTGGCGCCCAACAGTTACCTTATTTTGGTTTTGCCGATAATTGAGTAATAAAAACTAATTATTTTGATCAAATAGAGACACAGCTGTGATCATATTTCTAGATTTTCTTTATAATTTTCTAATGGTCATCAGAAAATGAAGAAAGTTATAAAAATTTGGCCATTTAAAAATTACAAATGTATAAAAAATACCTAATTCTGGAATAAGAACTTGAGCTCCATTATTTTATTAAACCGGATTCAATATAGAGATTATATCTTTCAACCCCAACGCTGTCACCTATTTAAAATTAATCTGACATCTAATTTTCGTATCACACTTTTGGCACCCAACCCAATTTTGATTTTGGTGATAATGCGAGTGATAATGCAGTGCCAAAAACTAATGGTTTTGTGCAAACTGACACAGAATTAAACAATGATAAAGAAAAACTACAAAATATTATAATTTAAAACTATAAAAAATATATTTTGAAACATGAACATGAGAAATTATTAAATAATTGAATTAAATTCAATGTGAGGCCTTACGGCATCTTTCAAATGCTAGTATAACCATAAACATAACGTTATAAGCCTGCGCAGAAGGCATATGACGGCGCATCAAGCCAATCACGGCATCGTATGTTATGGTTAGTTATGCGAGTCTCTGGATGGCGCATTAATCCTCAATCCTTAACGCTTTCACCTATTTAAAATTATTCCATGGTATTCCATTCCATGTGTTTTCGTGTCGCACGGCTGGCGCTCAACCTAGGTTGAGCTCTAGAGCTAGTTAGCTAGTTAGAGCTCTAATTTTGCCGATAGCAAAAACCAACAATTTTGTGCAAATCGACACAAAATTATAAAATGACGAAGAAAAGTGTAGAAAATATAATAATCATGAAAAAATGTAGGGAGTATTGTCCTCAATACGCGCTTCTAGGGAGGCTAGGGAGGTATAGCCACTCCGGGTTTAACTTAGCCCCCCACGGCTATTTTAGTTTATATGCTTAATGCTAATTCTTTATTGAAATTTTTTATTGTTTCGCTACATGGGGGAGCTCCTCCCCGGACTTAAAGGTTAGTTGCGCTTATGATATATTCCGTCGCTATTAAATTATTTAAAATTCTTCCATGGTAAATCATTATCGTATCATTTGGCGCCCAACAGTTTATTCTGATTTTGGTAAAAACTAATAATTTTGTGCAAACAAAAATAAAAGAGGAAAGCGCGCTCAAGCGGTGTCAAAAAAAAATGTGGTGATATGAAAATGAGATATGAAAGCATGAAAATGTTGCGTAGGTTGCTAGGGTAAATATAAATATTTACCTCGAATAAAACCACCTGCAGCAGTCACTTTCAAAAAGTTTATCCGCACAAAAAAATAGTTTTTTACCGCACTCAAAAATCACGCTCGGGCACAAAATTACGGATCTCGTTTCGTATGGATTAATAAACATCGCCTTTTGGTCAGTTATCCGGTTTTCAGATTCCCTCCGCCACGGATACAAAGCTAAAACTCAAACATTCGGCGCTCCACACGCGGTTTTCTATTTAAACGAGCTATTTTTAGACCTTGATGTCATTTTGTGAGCTTTTTATTGGTCAATTATGACATCATGCCACCTTTTTATTGGTTGGATACCAATGCGCGGAGTTAAATAGCTATACGAGGGGAAATCTGAAAGTACAATAGCATAACAACTGTTAAATAACATTTGTACACCAAAATATGTTATGTAATTTAGTTGGATATACTGGAATTGTTTAATTTAATTAATAATAAATTGTTTTTTTTAACATCAGTGAGTGAAATAGTACTTGAAATATATTATTTCTTTACTTTTCAATGCCCCTTGTATTTTAAAAAGGCATAATTAATTGCATAAAATGTTAGATATATATTTTTAATTATTTGAATTGATTAAATTTATATTAATGGTTTAAAAAGTTTTGTTAATTGTTCGGTTCGTTTTCATGACTATTGCTGAGAAATAAAAAAATACCTACAGGCCAATTGTTAACAGGATCTTACCTACCGTGCGGTCCAAAAGGCACCCTCAACCCTCTTAACTTTTGAACGAGTTGAGATATCGACTTCAATTTTGGAACGGTTAAATAAGACAACCCAAACTATCTTTTCACATATACTTGATATTTTCAGCTCTTAAAATGTGGGCAGGGGGCATGGGTGGATTTTTTACAATGCAGTTTTGCCAACATCGGCCCGTCGTATGCGGCGTTAGGGCGGCTGATTTCTCCTCAGTATGTAGGCCCAATGTGGGTTTGCCAACGGGCGGCCAACGAACCAATGTTTGATGAGTCGGAACAAACAAGACTTTTTTAAATAGCTTGATTTTGGTTTAACCTAAGTACTAAAATTTTTGCAGAAAAAAAAAATAACCAGAATTAGTTTTCTTAAAAAAAAATTAAATCTTTTTTTGTGTATTTTTTCTGTGCACAGTTTTTTGTATTACCTGTTTTTTACCTGTTAACAAATAAAAAAACCGGTACACAATTGTGTGCCAGTGTGGTAGGTACGTAAGATATTTTTTCTGTAAGGAGAACATAATATAAACAAAAAAAAAAAACATTGGTAGGATCAAGCGACTCGCATGGCATTTTTTTTTGTTCTAAAATAATAATTTTTGATTTTTTATTATATTTTTTTTTTAATAAAAAAATGTACCTATACCAAAATTTTTGAAATTTCTCAATTTTTTTCATATTTTTAAAAATTGATTTTTTTTTACATTGAAAAAAAAATTAAAAAAAAACGAATAAAACTTATTCACTATTTTTGATATACTATTTTATTAAATAAGATATTGAGATTTTACAACTAAAATTTTTATATATTTTTAATATATAGTTCTCCACACGGGTGAGTGGCTACGACGAAGGGAGGAGGTATCACTCGCGCCCTCTTCTTTACGTCATAAGCGTCATAAGGCGTGAGTGCGTGCAAGAATACCCACATTATTTGCATATTTTCGATAGCCACACATTGAACAATATGCGAGCTATCACAAAACCGCCTTTAGATAGAGTGGCTCTAACAATGGAGCCGCGCGATTAAATTTTGCTCGTTAGTTTCTATAGTTATGCAACCAATTAAACACCCAAACTACGCTTTAAAATCCCTGAATTTAAATCTCCCGCTCTGCCAGGAAAACAGAAACCCGCTATTTTTTTAATTGACTCGTGCTGCCACCTACAAAAAGCTTGTCGCCTTGTGTTTGTCGTTTCATGAAGTTATGTTTGAATTATTTTATTACATTATTTATAATAATTATATTAATAAACCAAATATATTATAAAAATCAGTGATTTAAATTAGTGATATATGGTAACACTTTTTGAAAAACTTTCAACATTGCTTAAATGACGCATTTAATGTATTCTTGTGAAGGTTTATGCTAAAGTTTGTGTGTATACTTTTAATAATTCTACAATGGAAACGGAAAAACGGTTGAGAGGCAGGTCAAAAAGTGGTACCACGCCAGAAAATAACGAGAGTATAGTGAATAACACCGATATTACAGAAGGAACACCTCCAAATTTAAATGGTGAAAAGGTAGAAGAAAATATTGACGATTCTACAAGCATAGAAGATGCTAAAGGTATAAAATGTGAAAATATGGAAGTTATAGAAGATGCCAACGTGATAGAGGCAGAATCTGTTACAGAGGAAGTTGTAACTACAGTTTTAGATAGCACGAAGCCATCGGAAGGAGTTAGAACTAGAAAAAGGAAAGCTAGTGAAATGAAAGTAAGTGATGATGAGAAGCCTAATGAAAACGAAGCCAAAACAAACGAAAATAATCCCAAGGCAAATAAAAAGGAAGCTATGTCTACAGAAGAGAGTACAAATAGTACAAACGAGAATAGCAAACTTGATAGCGAAAAAGCTAATAATGAAGATGATGTTAAACCACCAAAGTTGGAAAAATTTGAAGCAGGTTAGATTTTTCTAAATTGGATTAATGTGGTTATAAAAGTTATGCCACCCATTTTACTGATTCTCTCAAGGAAAATTGTTGTGACCTCAAACTTAAAAAGTTCTTTTTCCTAATTTTTCTGTTTTTTTTGTATGGTTACTGAAATAAGAGTTCCTACAGTTACAGCCCAAGTTTAAATGAGGCAGGCACATGCTACACCCCCATTTTTTTAACCTGTTAAAAAAAGACGGCCTAAACCAATGTGTTAAGCTGTGTTTTATATATAAACATATACCTACAAAAAAATTGTCGGAACTCTAAACATGAAGCTGAAGTTTGGGGGTCCAACTTTTAAATTTTTAATTTTTTTTTGCTAAAAAATACAGATTTTTTTTGTAAAATGCTATTTATATTATTTAAAATTGGTTTAAAAGTTTAATTTACTTATTTGCATTGTTACAAAATCAATCAATTTTTCAAAAATTGTTAGATTTTTTTTAAAGAAATTCCCATTTTTAACCCTATTTTAAACCCCCAAAAAATAAAAATATATGTTGTCAAATAGAAAATTTTATAATCTTTATATTGATTTACCACACAATCCCCCTTTTTATTTAAAAAAATCCCCTTATGCTCCCATGCCCACATTTTAAAAGCTAAAAATATCAAATATATCCAAAAAAATAGTTTGAGTTGTTTTATGCTTTAAATTTGAAACAGTTATCTCCACTCGGTCAAAAGTTAAGGGGGGTCACTTTTGGACCGCTCTGTATATTATATTGTATTTTACTTAATCACTGTTTTATTCATATGCCGATATATATCAGCATATCGGCAACGTCCATATCGGTAAAAACTCAGAATTTATTGAATATTTTCCCGAAAAAAATGTGCGCATCATTTTCACTCCTTAAATATGTAATTATTCTTAAGGTCGATTCAGGCATAATTAACTAACTAAATAAGCCATTCTGGCCTTTTGATTGGCCAAAAAGAAAGATGGCTTCTCACCTGGCCAATCAAAAGACCAGAATGGCTTAGTTTAGTTAGTGATAATTATGTCTGAATCGACCATTAAATTTGAAATTATCATTTCAGTTGATGATGAAAGTCTGCATCTGCCTCCTAAAGAAACATTTGGTAAAGGTAAGAGAGCCAGGGTACCAAACAAACGATACAGTGACATAATGTTAGCATCCAGCCACAAAAACAAGTCAGAAAACGGAACTCTGGATAGCTTAGAATCTGATCTCGAGGTTATAAGTCAGGCATCACCATCACCAGTTGTTAAAAAAGAAGAGGTTCAAGCTAAGTCTAGTCCTGCTGTGAAAAGATCAAGCATAAGCAGTCCAACACCAGGAACGAAAAAAACGAAAGTATTCGACCCCACAAACCCTCTTTTATTAAAACCATTCCAGTTTGGGTGGAAAAGGGAGTTGGTATGGAGAGCTACAAATGACAATGCGTTAAAACCTATGGGCGATATTTATTATTATATGCCAAGTGGTAAAAAGCTAAGATCCATGCGTGAAGTAGCGGATAACTTGAGAAATACCAAGCTTACATTAGAAAACTTTTCGTTCTTCAAGGAACCTCTTAATTTAAATGATTCATCCAAAGAAATAATAAGAGATGCAAAAGTCAAATTTACACCTAACAAAAATACACCTAAAGGTATATATCCATATTTATTTAATTTTTTACATTTTTTTTATAACTAGCTAATTTAATTTTAGGTAAGACAAAAGTGGAAAGTATAAAAACACATGTGACGGAGAAAATTACTAGTCCTAAACTTGGAAACACTAGAGCTGCTAGTGGTAAAAATACACCCAAAGTAATGAGTCCGAAAGTTTCAAGTCCTAAAGTATCGACACCAAAGAATGCAAGCAAAGCAGCACCTGCAGAAAAAGAAACAAAAACACCAAACAAGACAAATAAGGATAAGGAATTAGGGAATTTTAAGGTATTTTATTAATTTCTGGTGAATGATTGTACACAATAAATGTTTTCTTGTGATTCGGACACTCTGTTTTACATTCAACTGTTTTTTACTTAAATGTCATAATAAGTTGAATAAAATGTCAGATTGTTGGAAATTAAGTAATGTTTTTCTTTTTAGATAAAATTACCTCCGAAAAAAACTGCTTCTGAGAAGAAGAAAGTTGAGAAGAAAGAAGAACCAGTAGAAGTTGAACCAGAAAAACCAGCTAAGGCCCCAGTTCCAATGAAACGAAGTGGGAGAAGGTCAGCGTAAGTATTTTTTTTGTTGCTTATTTTAGCTATGTTGGACAGAAAAATTGGTTTTGGGTATAAAATTATATTTGATCTCTGAATTCAAAAACATATTCTCAGTATTGTTACCAAAAATCTTTATTTAGACCATACAGTACAAAAAGAAAATCATCAAGGACTTTTACTATTTTATAGAAAATTTTGGTAGGTTTTTATACTATGCAGTGCTAAATAAATATTCCAAAATAAGTAAGGCAGTATATAAATAAATATAGAAAATTGTTTATAAACTGAGAAAATGATTTTTATTCTATATTCTGATATCAATTTCTATTTGTATTTGTATTGGAAGTAGTTTTTATATTTAAAAATCAAAAAAAAAAACTTAATTTCCCACATCCTATTTTCCTTTCCATTTCCAAAATCCCTTGTCAATCGTAACATGAAAAATATTCCAGTTCGAATGGCGAAAAGATTATCCAGCCCTGTTCGATAATGTGTCAGGGTGTGCTGGGGGTGATACCCACTCTACAGTGCACGATATGTCTATGTCTGTACCATCATCAGTGTATGGGCGTGTTCTCCAGTGATCAGTCAGCACCATATACTTGCAAGGTAGGAAATATTTTAAAATTTAATTTATTTATGTAATAAATCCTCTTTTTAAATTAAAAAAAAATAATTTTTCATTGTAAGGGGTCATACTTTACGTAACGCAAAATTTTGCAATTTTTGACCCCCTTCCCCCATGTAAGGGTTTGTAACGCTGAGACTTACTCCCCTCCTAAAGTACGTAAAGCTTGCTGCTAATGTTTGGTTAGCAAAAATATTTTATTCACAAGCATACAGAAAAACGTCCTTTATATTCATTATAAAAAGTTGCAATATCATCATTTTTGTTTACTTCTTTTAAAGTTAAAAAAGCTTTTCATTTTTAACCAAGGTTAGAAATGAATTCAAATCTAACCTGTTTTTTAGCTTTTGGTTATACCTCATAGATGGCGAAACTATTGCCTTGTCTGTTAATAAAGTTAAAGTTAAAAAGTCCAAACAGTTGAAGTTTGCAAATAAAATAACCTAACATTTTTGTTTACTTCTACGAAAAACAATAAGACATAATATTTATTTATATATTATATGGTAAAAAATATACAAAACATTTTATTATATCGTCATCTAAAGGCTCTAACGGTCTAACTCCAAAACGTCATATTTTTCAGGAGACGTAAAAAATGATTTAAAACTTAATTATAGCAAATTAGAACTTTAAAACTAGCTTGTTCACAGGTAAAAATGTTTGAAACGTGTTAATGTATTTAAAACTTTTCATTGTTATCTATTTTATATAAATTATTTGAAAATTAAATTTTAACCACAGAATCTAAATTCACTAATGGTCTAACTTCAAGGGAAGATAAAAGAGGATACCTATCGTATTATATCGCGTAATATTATTACAAAAAATTTATATTTTTATATTTAATATATAATATTACTACTAGGTAGGCATAATATATATACATTATTAATGGCAATAATTATAATTATCATCAAACAGTAAATTAACAAATATTTGAAACGGGATCCCTTGTTGTCGAGAAATAGTTTGACATTAGTGACAGTTCTCATTTAATTGTTTTCTCACAATCATATGATGGAGTTAGACACTTAGCGACTTAAAATATTTACATTTTTGCATTTTTTGAGGCTGATATTGGTTTAATGCAACTTTTTTTTTTTTGAAGTATGTTGGTAATCAGATAATGAAGCAAATTTGATAAAAATCTCATTTTTGAAAAATTTGGAGTTAGACAACTAGAGCCTTTAGTGAACGATATTTTTTTCATGGCCCCTCTTCTTTAAAATATGAGAAATTGTTTCTGGACACTTTTCTTATGAGGAACTGTTCTCGCTCATCCCAGACGGGCTTTTTTTGCATTAGCACACGCCATATCATGGGCGGATTTAGGGGAGGGGCCATGCCCCCCCCCCCCCCCCCCAGCGAGATATATTAGCATAGAAATACCTTCAAAATTATATTTTTGGTGAAAGCGCAATTTTTTTTCCTTATGGATGGCCCCCTCCCCTAAAATGAAATAAATCCGCCCCTGCGCCATATCCGCCAGTTGATTTATTCTTGCGTGGTGGGGTAAGTCCTTGAGAAAACTAAACCATTTTGTTTTTTCATAGAACTGTCAAAATCCGGAGGATCAACCAACCAACACCCTCGAAATAACTCCGCTGTCTCCGCCGATTTTGACCGAAGCGAGCGCCGAACCGCCCCCGAAATTCATAGCACCCTCGCCGCCGAAACTGCAAAGAATCGAAATACCGACCGAGGCGCTGAGCAACGGTAATCCCATAACCATCGGCGATATAACCATAACCTCAACCACTCGACTCGAACCGACAATCACAAACAATACTACTAACCTCATAAACAACAATAATAATAATAGTAATAACACGAATAAATCTTTGTTAGGTTCGGTCACTTCTTGGTTACCGCATACCGCGAAAATTGTGGAAAATAACAACGAACCGCCTCCTGGGGAATTGTTGAAACCCCAAAACATCGAAATTATAGGCGGCAGAAAGTTTTTGGTCATTCCCAAGCATAACCTAATGACAGTATCACCAAATAATGCGAATAACACAAGAAATAATGGTAATACACTTAGTAATACCGAGAATAAAGTTGTGGTAGTACCAACCGGTATTAGCCGACAAAATTCAAACGAAAATGAGGTTGAGGTTAAGATTGAACCTCAGGAAGAGAATAAAGAGAATGAGAAGATCGACCAAAGGGACAACTTGGTTGAAAAAATCGAAGACAAAGATAGCAAAGATGGAAAAACGGACAAATATACTGATGAGTGAGTTTTGAATTTCATATACAGGGTGTTTATGCATGACTAGAAATATATTTGTTTTCTGAAGGCATGTAATTTATGTTACTACTTTAGAATGATTATTTTTATTTTATTTTTATACCTAGTTCATGCTGGAAAAACACCCTGTATGCAGAGGGTTAAAACCGTGGTGTTACTCGCATCATGGTTAAAAAAAATCACAAATAAATGAAATAAGATTGTTTTGTGTAGAGCCACTTTTAGACAGTACTTTTGGTTGCGGTTCATTTTATTTTTTGTTTTAAATTTTTATTAATTAGGGAAAATTGTTAAATCTCCCATACACACTTGTTTCAAGTAAAAAAAGAGGTGTTGGATAAAATATTTTTCGGAGTGATTCGATCTTAATCTATTGCCATTTTGTGGTTCATTTTTTTCGCTTACTAGTTTTGTAAATATTTAATTAAATACGCGCAATACCCAACAAAATTACTGTGTAAAGGGGGCAACCCTCAACTGTATAATAGTGTACAGTGTATATTTTAACTAATTTCTTTTTGCTTTCGAGTTTCAGCCGTTATTTGTTCGTTTGTTATAGTTTTAAGTATATTAACTACTCCAATACAATATGAGAACTGGTATTATGATTGTTGTTATTTTTTGAATGAATGATTTTATTTTATTTATTTGTAGATTTTTTAGGTGTTTCAGGTTTGTTTTATAGCGAGACCCGGAAAGAGGTCGCTGAAGTTTTTTCTAAAGAATTACTTAAATCACGCCTTTTATATATTTTGTGCTCAAAAAAAATTGGGTTACTAAGAAAAAACGCTCAAAAAATACTATTTATACAGGGTGTATCCGGTTTAAGTGCACTATACCACAAAATTTCCTATTTTTTTTTCAAAATCTGCAAAACCAAGTCCTGCTTGTTTATAACCTAATTTCTATCAATTTTTTTTAAACTCTGCCGAAAACGTAAAAACTTTTTAGGTTACTGGCCTTTTCGTTAGATATATGAAAAAAGGTTATTTGATAAAAATAATCATATAAAAAATTATAGCCCTATGCAAAATTGATTTTGTGGTATAGTGCATTCAATCCGGGGACTAGTTCTTTAGAAAATCGCAAAGGTAATTCATTTTGGTTCAATATTGCCATGTGAGGTTGATAAGGTTTCAAATGTTGTCGCTTATAACCTTATCATTCTCACATGATTATATATAATAATATATATAATATATATGGGACTTTCTTTGTCAAACAGAACAAAGCTCCGCCCAAAATTCCGGTTGATGGATTATAGTGACCTTAGGCTTAAAATGTTCCTTATTGATCCCCCTTTATGGGACAGTGTGGCATTTTGGAAAATTTCAAAATGGCGGCTGGAAACCAGAGAAACATCGAGAGTTCGAATCAAAAAGCTTGTAAGAAAAAAAATTGGCGTTCGATTTGATTGGTTTTGGGCTCAGATTCGTGGTATTTGACGTCCCCAAAAACTTTGTAAGGTAGATTGGAGCAACATAGCGGATCCAAGATGGCGGCTAAAACCTCGAAATCGTCGAAATTTAAAAAAATCATCCGATTAGTGCCAAATTTGGTTTGTGGGGGTTTTCGAGGTCGTTGATCACAAATCCGAAGTCAGATTTGCAAAATTCAAGATGGCGGACAAAAACCAAAATCACGAGATGACATGGTTTGATTTTCGAAAAGTCCAAACCAAAATTTGGCATTAATCGGATGATTTTTTTTTAATTTCGACGATTTCGAAGTTTTAGTTAGTCTTGGATCCGTCATGTTGCATTTCTCCAAGAAACATTTTAAGCCCAAGGACACTAAAATCCATCAACAGGAATTTTGGGCGGAGCTTTGTCCCGTTTGAAAAAGTACGTCCCATATATATTTTTTAAATAAATATAAAAATCAAATAGCCTTTAAACTTAAATATTTAAGGAAAAAAGAAGCAAATAGTTTGTATCAAAACTTATTTTCTTTGCAGACAAAACGCAAACTCGACACAGACGCCTCCCGTCGCCGAACCAAAACCAAAGCGTCGCGGCGTCAAACCAGCAGCCGCCTTGCCACAATCGGACAAAAACGCCGAGGGCAAATTTATGGATCACTACCTGCAAAATTTATCGTACGGTTATAACACCCTGTTGTATGTTTTCCAATATTTAAAAGTTCAGGACTTACTGCGAGCGGGTTGCGTCTGCACTTTGTGGCGCGACATCGCAAGTCACCCTGTATTGTGGCGCACGGTCAGAATGAAAAACTCTCAGGTGCATAGTTTCGAGGGTCTGGCATTCACCCTGAAAAAACACGGTACCGTACATTTGGATCTCCGAAAAATGCTCCTGCCCAGTGGCGGCGACGAAATCTGGCCCGAGTTTTCCGGAGCTATTAAAAAAATTGACACTTTGAGAAGAATAGAGTTGTGCAGGTGTCCTGCTGTCGTAGTCGAAGATTTGTGTAAGTCAAATCCTAATTTGGAGGTTATAAACGCGGTTACTATCAAATGCGACAACATATCGTTGGATAATTTCGAGCAATTGAGAAATATTAAAGAGCTAAGGCTGAAAGCGACTAGCGGGTTGCATCTGACATCGACTTTGAGTCCTCTGAGCAACTTAACCACGATGAAAAATCTATCTCTAACTGCTGTCAAGGAATTACATAAGCAGGATTTGAGTGTGTTGGGTGAATTAGTCAACCTGGAAACTTTGGATTTAGGGGAATGTTACGATTTCCCGGAAGATTTCGGCAAAAACGTATTGTCAAAACTCGTTAAAATCGAAAGGTTACGCCTGGAAAAAGGCCAGGGAAACTGTCACATTTTCGAAATGTTCGACGCTATAAAAACCTTGAGGCATCTTGAACAGTTAGAGTTGGTCAACTTTGACGTCAAACCTGGTTTCGACAAAGCTTTAGGAGCATGCAAAAACATTAAAAAACTACTTATAATCCCAACGTATATCTCTCAAAGTGCTACGACAAACCACATGGTTTTATGCGGCGTTTTACGTTTGCATAAAACCCTTTCACATTTCGTTTGGGGAGTTACTTTAGAGTTACTTCGAGTTACCGAGTTATTTGTCGATCAGAACGAAGAACTGGCCAAAGAAAAGAAAAAACCCACCGGGAACGGGGATAGTATACCGGTTTTAAAACCGGTACCGATTATGACGGAGCACTGTCAAGAAATACCCCCTGCGCATGATCCGCCTCAAGTTGAGATCCTCCCGTTACCAAATTTGCAGAAGCTGTTGCTCCAGAGTTTGCCCACCACCAGAGTGAAGATTTTAAAGATACCCTTCCACGCCACCTGGCGGCAGAGTATTACGGACAACGTTAATTAGATTAAATTGTAGAAATGGCTTAAGAACAGTATCTGAGAGAAAGTTTTTTTAGTACTATCAAAGGTAATTGCTTTGGTAGACCTAATAACAGTATTTTATCTTAAACTAAGAAATAAATATGTAGGTATAATGCAGACCTTTATCTGCAGATCTGCCAAATACAATCACAATCAAGCAATTCTTGACAAGAATTATAAGCCTCTTTCCAAACTTTGACAATGAACACTAGATTTGATTTCATGAAGAAATGTTCATATTAAGTAGGACCTATCCTTCTTTGTTCAGAGGTTTGGATGTTGGACTTTTAAAAATTTTAAGTTGAAAAAACGTAGTAGCCGTGATGTAACAAAACAAAATTTAGTAACTAGCATTTAATCATCTGTCAAAATAGTTTGTTTATATGTCAATGGTCAGCGCTACTAGATAAAAGGAGAAGTTCTACAGGGGGAGACAAAAGTATCATTATGCTTTAAAATAAAATTATGCATATTTTAGGTCAAATTACATTTTAAAGAGATTAATGAATACCTAAAATATGCATAATTTTGTTTTAAAACAATATATGTACTCTTATTTAGAACTTCTCTCGTTATCTATCTAAATGTAGCGCTGACCATTGACATTGACATTTGATTATTATCAAAGACTCCTACGGCTTGGTTTACCCCGTCTTTCCGAAAGAAGCCGTGGGTACCTTATCTACACTTATCGTATCTTAATTTGGTCATACATTAAAACTTTCACGTGAACTTTTTTTACCACTATCAGGCAATATTTTCTACCTAATCGTTAAAGATCGCAACTGTATAAGGATCCATTTTTAATATGAATTGTATTCTTTAAAAAACTACTGCAGCTTATTGGTGAATTTTGATTTATTTTTTTTATATTATCTATGATGACTGTGATGGATCTATGCATGAATATGATGTGTAAGCAAGTCTATAGTAGCGCATGTATAAACTTTTTTAATGGTACTGTTTTTAGCCGGCATTATAAGTATAAATAATGATTGAATTTGTATTTTTTTAACAATAAAAATTATTAAATTCATACATTTTTTTAGACTTAGTCTGGTTTAGTATAGTATGTAGTTGTATATACAAAGCGTACAGCAGGGCTCGATTTTTATTTTTTAAAGACTACCTGTATATTTATATACACGGTATATTTGAAATAGCGTCAATAATTTTAATGGGTGAAAATATAAAAAAAAGTTTCATAAACATATGTCTAAAAATGCGTCGTAAGAAAAGTCCCTTGGAAAGTGGCTAAAAATTCGGTTTTTATTAACTCAGGAACCCTTTGAGATATAGAAACGAGGTTTTGCATTTAATCTTAATAAGGCCCATCTTCATATGTTATTTTCATTTAAGTATTTTAACCAGGGGCGTGCGAAACGGGGTTGTCTTATCAGTTTGTTGCCCCAAACTTTTTTCTGAGTAACTTTTTTGTAATTTTATTGGAGCTAATACCTCCGGTATTAACCGTTTTCGAGAAAAAATCATTAGAAGGCGAAATTTCACGTTTCTAGGACGAAAAATTAAATACTAAAATGAACAAGAGTACCTTTTTTTATTTAATTTGACCTGAGGAATCAAGCTCCAATAATAAAATTACACAAAAGTTACACAGAAGAAAGTTTAAGGCGAAAAACCGATAAGGCAACCCCGTTTCGCTAGGTTAGTTCACACGCAAAACCTCGTTGCTATATCTTAAAGGGTTCCTGAGTTATTAGGTAAAAATCGAATTTTTTAGCCACTTTCAAAGCGGCTTAGCTTCCTTACAACGCACTTTTATGTTTATATATAAACATGTCTAAAAATGCATAAATATAGGAACCTTTTTTCATGTTTTCTGATGTAGAATCGCCCCTTAAAATTATTGACGCTATTAAAAATAAACCGTGTATATACAAGAATGACGTATGTGATGTGTTAGGTTAATTTTTCAGTTATAGTACTTACTGTTATTTGTTATATTGGCATCACGAATAAATCTAAATTACGATTTTTGTGGGTTATATAAAATATGCCTTAAAAATATTTTAAACTAATAGTTTTTAAAAAAGTTAATAGGCGGAACAAGGGGGGCTAAGACACCGCCCCAAATTTTGTTAACCCCCCCAAATCAAACTATAAAAGTAACATTACGCATATTTTTTACATATTTATATGTAGGGGGCTCAATCCCCCCCCAAAATTTGGACCTGGTTACGCCCCTGCACAAGCTGTTGGTTAATATTGTCTCAAAACTTACCAAAAATGGCTTCAATTTAGTAAATTGGAAAGATTTTATTATGAATTAATTGCTTGGTCAAAGCTAACGTTGGGTGCAAAATTTCCCGGTTTCAATGGAAATATCTTTATTTTTTTGAATTACATTTTTTTTTGTAAAAAATTACTGGTTCTAATTTATATTGTTGGCACTGTACAAATAAATTGTGTACCTAAATTCTACAGCCCTAAATGCGCATACGTAATTTCCACTTTTTAATATTTTAATAATATAGTTTATTTTTAAAAATCTGTACATTTCTAAAAGGAATATAATTTAGAATTTGTTAAAAAGTATATTAGCTATAGACAAATAAAAAAATATGTCAAAATTTTGATTTTTATCTTGTATGTGTTTAAAAACTTTTTACTTATAGATTTATTATAAGAATAGTATGTTTTTCACCAAATGTTTAGAAAAAGTGTATCTAAATTATTTGAAATAAACTTTTTGAAAGTTCACTGATCTTTGATATAAAATTTAATTTTCCAGTTTTTTTTTGTAATTTTCGAAAATGTTATTTATTTTGAGGACTTTGAACAAAAGAGCAAGGCCAGCTTTTTGAGTCTTTGATTAGCTCAAAAAGCGCTATTTTGCTCCCTACATTGGGGAACGCTCCATTATAATTTTATCAATACAATAGGGAAATGCCTTTTTTTATCATTTCTGTTGTAACCACGTTGATGACTAATCATATCCATTTCGAAACATTTTTGGCTGTTAAATTCATTGTTTAAAAACTTTTGAAAAACAAAATATAAATAGGATGAAAATTGAAACGTAGATTCAAGTTTATGTACATACGTATAATATATTTAAATATATTAAGAACGCCAGCGCCACCTATGGTTGATAGTTGATACTGTCTCTATTATTAAATATACAAATGTAATTCGATCAGCAAACCCACGTGTGTGTGTATCTAGTGACAAAAAGTAAGAAATTACCACCAATTTACATGTAAAATTCCTCGAATAGTACAGCAAAATGGGTCGTAAAGTTCAAGCAAAACAGGCAAAACCAAAGAAGCAGAACAACGTCAAAAATGAGGATAGGAAGCTTGCGGAAATGGTAGACAAACTTTTACGGATTTGCACCATACCTCAGCAGGTAATTTTAAATAAGGCCCTCGAAAATCAAAAGGAGATAAGTAGCATTGTAGAACAAGTAAAATCATTAGAATCAAGTAAACAATGGAAAAGTGCTGGAAATAGCCGGGTTGATGGCGCCACCATCGCCGCGTTTACAAAATGGGTGAAAGAAAACGGCGCGGAATTTAACGGTTGTAGCATACAAGAATTTAAAGGGTATGATTTGGGCCTTAAAGTTACCACAGATATCCCTAAATCGACCCTAGTACTCGCTATCCCCAGAACACTGATGATGAGCGTCGAAAAAGCAAACGAAACTATACTTAAAGAGCTAATAGATAAGGATAAAATATTAAACAATATGCCGAATGTTGTACTCGCTATATTTTTACTGTTGGAAAAATATAATGAACAATCTTTTTGGAAACCATATATTGATATCCTTCCTAAAACGTATTCAACAGTTTTGTATTTTACCACTGAAGAATTGGAAGAGTTGAGGGGCAGTCCCACTCTGGAAATTGCTTTAAGGCAAATAAAAAGCATAGCCAGGCAGTATGCGTATTTTCAGCGTCTATTTAATACATCAAATGATCCTGTGAGTGAAATTATGAGGAAGTATTTCACATTCAACGAATATTGGTAAGTTTTTGATCAATTTTATTTAGAAATTTTTGCGAATGCGCCGTGTCAAAAATCTATAACTCGGTAACACTGAAAAAAATGACGTTCTTGGCTCAAAGTAGTCATCACTCTTGGCAGTTATTCTTTTAGCTTAACAGATGTGTATCTTCAAACAAAAGTATGTATCTTGTCTTAATATTTTTAAAATTCTCTTGGACCTGGCGCATTTGAGGCAAAAAACATTTATTTTGTTTTAAGAGTGAAATTATGAGGAAGTATTTCACATTCAACGAATTATGGTAAGTTTTTGATCAATTTTATTTAGAAATTTTGGCGAATGCGCCGTGTCAAAAATCTATAACTCGGTAACACTGAAAAAAATGACGTTCTTGGCTCAAAGTAGTCATCACTCTTGGCAGTTATTCTTTTAGCTTAACAGATGTGTATCTTCAAACAAAAGTATTTATCTTGTCTTAATATTTTTAAAATTCTCTTGGACCTGGCGCATTTGAGGCAAAAAACATTTATTTTGTTTTAAGATTGCTAAAAGTTAAATAATTTTAAATACTTTGGCCCAAGATTTTTTCTTTTGAGACAAGACCACTTGCATTTCACACAAGATCAAAGAATTTTAAGTTAAAGAATCAAACTGATCTTGGCAAGTGAATTATATTTTCATGTTAAAAGAAGGTGCTTTTGGACGTATTCAAGGGTGCGAAGCATTTTGCCTAATTTCATATGCCATTACCACAAAGGATCCTTTTTTTCAGTGTAGTGCTCTCTATTAATATCTAGAAGTTTAACACCTAGAACCTTTGGAGAGTAAAAAAAAACACAATGCATAAAATTTAATAAAAATAATAATTAAATTTAATTATAAAATCAAAATAAAGAAAAAAACATTATAAAAGAAAATAAATTATAATTCGTGATTTTAATAATCAAATAATTATTGTTTTCTACGCACATTAATAGTAAACGTTTAAGAAAATTAACGCTAGAATAATGGAGCAAATTAGCAAAAGTCGTACAATGTCTAGTCTATAGAGACGCAGAAAACCCGGTTTTATCAACTATTTTCACACATAATAGCGTGGATAAAAAAGAACATTTTTCTACGACCACAAAATTTTTACAACTCAATTGAGTTTATGGGTAAAATGGACCCGGGATAAGTTGAATTTTAGCTGATTTTAAATATTACTGTTAAAGTTCTCTATTTTACTTTTTGTCCTAAATATCGTATTTTTGATACAAAGAAAAAAAGGATTCCTAAACCAACACGTGTCTTTCGATATGTTCAAAGCCATATTCTCTTGATTTAAGGCCAGCATTTATTTGAACCAAAAAAAAGGACATTAAGACAATGTCCTTCAATGAATAGCGCGTATCTTCATTCAAAAACCTGTGCTCTTCATTCAAGGACATTGACTTTGGTTCAGCCCCAACAGCACACTTTGCTTCAGCCCCAACAGCACACTTTGCTTCTAAGAATATTCTAAGAAGGAAAGAATATTCTTAGAAATATCTAAGAATATTCTTAGAACATTTGTGCTGTCAGGGAGAGAAAACAAGAGAATATGACTTTGAACATAAAGAAAGACACGTGACCTTGGTTAAAGGAATCCTTTTTTTCTGTGTATAATTTAAAAAATTAATTGTTTAAAAAGGTCTTATAATATTTTATATAGAACGTTTCATGTCAACCGGATCACCTGCATACCCAAAATTTGGGTTGATGACTTCTATGTTCGTCTGGACGAGAACTTTCAAAAAAAAATTATTGCGTATTGAAAAAATCAATATGGCGGATTAAATATGGCGGCTGGAAACCAGAGAATAATCAAGAGTTCGAATCAAAAAGCTTGTAATTTTCGAAAATTGGATCCGCCATCTTGAATTTGACAAATCTGACTTCGGATTTGTGATCAGTAATTTCGACGAATTCGAGGTTTAAGCCGCCATCTTGGATCCGCCATGTTGCATTTCTCTAACCTACCTTACAAACTTTTTGGGGACGTCAAATACCAACAATTTCAGCCCAAAACCAATCGAATCGAAGGCCATTTTTTTTATTACAAGCTTTTTGATTTGAACTCTTGATATTTCTCTGGTTTCCAGCCTCCATATTTAATTCGCCATATTGAATTTTTCAATACGCCACCATTTTTTGAAAGCTCTCGTTCAGATAAACAAAAAAATCCATCAACCCAAATTTTGAGTAGGCAGGTGATCCGGTTGACATGAAACGTCCCATATATAAAAAATAAAACAATATACATTTTAATTAATAAATATTTTTATTAAAAAATAAAATAACTAATAAATAAACATATAAAACATTATTTGATGGAATCAAATATTTTTAACAGTAAGTGTCTTAAAATTAGTCTTTAGTTTAGCGGTAGTCTTATAATGTAGAGTTTATTAATAAATATTGCACTTGCCTAAATCACAATATAAATAAAATTTATGTCGCATAGGTCTCGATAAGTATGTAGGGGGAGATACCCATGAATGGGACACTTTTTTTAAACGGCTGCCAAAATTTAATTTTTTATACGTAATTTTATTTTAGTTGTCATATTTGGAAACAAAAGAACACAGTTAAAGTGTTAAACCTGAATAATATTAATTTTTACCAAAACTACAATCATTATAATCACTATTATTAATAACGATACACCTATAATGTCATTCCATAACAAAAAAATATAGCTGTTAAAGTGTTACTGTTACATTCTTTTTTTAACATTTACTTTAAATAATTTTACCAAACTTTGATTAATGTTTTTTTAAATCAATATAAAATATTAGTTTAATTTGACTTCTAACCCATCAAACATTGGTTCGTTGGCCGCTCGTTGGCAAACCCACATTGGGCCTACATACTGAGGAGACATCAGCCGCCCTAAGGCCGCATACGACGGGCCAATGTTGGCAAAACTTCATTGGTCCTATATTGGCCGCCAGAAGGCGGCTTTAAAGCCAACGATTATTTCGATCTTAAAATCGTAAATTGGCCAATCTAAGGCCACAGTCTTATGAACCAACGTACGTTGGCCAAGCTAAGGCCGGCCAATGATAAATTCCCAACTTGAAAATTAAAAAAAAATCGTTGGCCTTTGGGCGGCCAATGTAGGTCCAATGCAGTTTTGCAAACATTGGCCCGTCGTATGCGGCCGTAGGGCGGCTGATGCCTCCTCAGTATGTAGACCCAATGTGGGTTTGCCAACATTGGTCCAATGTAGAGAAGCATGTTAACAAAAACCAAAAATTATGAATCATAGTTCAGAAACAGGCACTGTCCCATTCATGGGTATTTCCCCCTACATGTTAACACTGAGTAAAAATTCATTTTTCATAATCAAAAAATTTGAAATAGAAGCAATATCCTTTAGTACATAAGATTTTTAATTAACAGCTTTCAGTCATACACAGAAAAAAAGAAACCAAGGACACGTGTCTTTCGATATGTTCAAAGCCATATTCTCTTGTTTCAAGGCTAGCATTTCTTTAAACCAAAGTCAATGTCCTTGAATAAAGAGCGCAGATCTTCATTCAAAAACCCGTGCTCTTTATTCCAGGAAATTGACTTTGGTTCACAGAAATTCTAGCCTTGAAACAAGATAATATGGCTTTGAACATATTGAAAGACACGTGTCCTTGGTTCAAGGATTTTTTTTATGTGTATTAATACCATTTTCCGGAATGCGGCATTTCTTTATTTAACTCCTAGTTCTAATTTTAGATTAAGAACTAATTTTATTTTATTTAAAATATCCTAAATAAAAAGGTACCCTTTTGGAAAAAAAGATATTGCTAAAACTCAATTTGATATTTTGTAAATCTACAACACTCGCTTAAATTATTTCAGCCACTACCAGAGTGGCCAAAATTTTAGGAATAACTTCTATTCTTTCTCAATAGGGTACTTTGCTTGTAGTCCAAATATCATCAGTCTGAAAATGTGACTTATTATAATTATAGTATTTCTTCTTTCCTAAAGTTTCATTCATAAAAGATCTAATACCCCTTCTGTCGTTAGACTCCAATATAGGAGATTTAATTTTTTGCGACGAAAAACTATTACTATAGTTCAATCTTGCTTTATGCTTTTGTTTTAATTTGAAAATGAGGAGAATAGTTACGAAAACCATCAAAGAAGTTACTACGATAGCTAAGCTGGCAATTATTGCTGACTTAACACCTGCTGGAAGTGTTAGTCCCTCTTCTTCACCATTAAAATTATTTTGAACTAAATCAACTTTCAGTTGGTTCTTTGAAAATGAAGACAGCTGGTTGTCTACTTCTTCTAATCTTAAAATATCTTCATCAACTTCGTTAATAGTACTAGATGATGTCGTAATTATTTCTGCTTGTGGCTTTGGATTATTATCGTGTAGGCCTGGGAATAACTCGGGGTCTAAGTCTGGCCATAGAAATGGCTTAGGCCTCTTATCCTTATTCAACTCGATTTTAAACGTAGGAAAACTTGTTACGGTGTACAAGTTTTTAGGTTTTTCAGTTGCATCATTGAGATCTTCTACTGGTGAATCATCTTTAATAGTATCATGTTTAATACTTTTTTGCTGCCTTCCGAAAACAGGAAAGCTGTTAAAATATTCTGAATTGATGCTGCCAATAAATGGTTCTTCTTTGGGTTCAGGTTCTTTAGTTTTATTGTGAAATATATCCGCTAAATGTAACTGACTAGAACCTCGTTCTCGCTGTTCGACTAATTCTTCTATTGTCATGTTTCTGGTTTCCAAAATTCTGGACAATTTATCTCTACTTCTGGGGTCTTTCAAAATTTCCATTATTTCTTCTTTTGCTGTAACAGCCTTTATCTTCTCAGGTTCGTTTGTTGTGAATACTTCCGATTTGTTGTTTTTCAAGTTTTCTTCTTCCGTATCGTTCATTAAACTAACCTTAAAAGGTTCATCTTTGTTCTTGAGCGGTTCTTCTACAACATGCGCCTTTTTAATCTTTTCCAATACATCCTTAATATTTACTTTGATAGGTTTTGGCGTTGTCTTTTTTGGATAATTCTCATCTTCCTTTTCTCTAATTCCTTTGAATTTATTAATAAGTGGAGGAAACTGGAACTTCAGTTTAGGCTTCAACACTAATCTCAAATCCTTAATCAATTTTTCAGTAGTAGTTGTGATCATAGTAGTTTGTTCAGCATAAGGTTCCGTAGTAGGTTCAACCATTTTTAAATCAGGCTTAAAATTAACGGAAGTGTAGTATTTAGGGTGAGATGGTACGAATATGCGTTTTTCTGTTGTGGGCTCTGTAACAACATCAAACTTTGCTACGTCCAGGTACGCTTTAGAATCTTTATTATGATTTAATAAAGCCAGACGTTTTCTTTGCGCCTCTAAAGTTTCCTTTGATGATAACGCTTCAACAGACTCTTCACTTTGTTCATAATTCCTGTTGATAATATTTTTCTTTAATCCAACTGATGGAGGAAGTCGCTTATACTTCATTGGCTCAGGCTCCAACTTTGAAACTTCTAGATTGAGTTCGGGTTTTTGAGTTAAAGCACTTATGGCTTTTTGGTTTCCTCTTAAAAGTTCTGATAGGGTTAGGTTTTTCTGTTGCAAAAGCTCGCTTAAACTCAAAGAACCTCCAGTTTGTTTTAGTAAGTCTTTAAGATTTGGTGTGTTTGATATAGTTTCTTCTTTTGGGAAAGTTTCTTCTTTTGAAAAAGTGTCTTCTTTTGGAGAAGTTGCTTCGACTGTTGTTTGTTTTGGAGTTCCATAAACAATATTACTGTCATCTTCCTGTGCGTGTGAACTAGTTTCCAGCCTAGTTGTTGTTTCGTCAGATCCGAATTTTATGGAAGCACCGATGTTTAAGGGCTGTTGATTATTTTCAACATTTTCTTGGTCGCTTGGACTTTCTTCATCGACTGCATCATAACTAGGTGTTACTCTTCGTCGAATGTAAGGTCTTCTGACTATTTCATCGTCCTGAAGTTCTTCCCATGGCTCCCTGACTTGCTGCAATCGAAACGGTCGGATTCTCCTGCGTAATGGGGCCTCTTCCACTGATTCTTCTTCCGAGAAAACTGTGGTAGGGCGACGTTTTCGTTTCCGCAGTCTTCTTCTTTTTGGAATTTGCTCGCTGGAGGTTTCTTGTTGAGAATCACGAGGAATCCAACTTGAATCGCTGCTAGCAAAATTATGCACTGATCTCCAACCCTGAAATAAACAGAAAAAAATTAGTTGTGATGTAAGAAAGTATTTTAAATAGTAACTAGATGAAACGATGCAAGCACCCTGTCAAAACATCGGCACTATTGTACACTAGAGCCATCTAGTTTGCAAATTTCAAACTAGGTGTTTTGTTTGATTTTAAATTCTGTATCTTTAAAACATTATATTCTAGCAAAAAACTGTATATAACATTTTTTATATAAGGCTTAAAAAGAGCTTTTATTTAAAATAAAAATTTTTGAAATCGGGTTATAAACATGTGAGTTATGCTAAAAAAAACCTTTTACTGCTTTAAACGCCAATATCTCGAAAACAATACGTTTTAGGAAAACGTTGTTTATAACATTTTTTGACCAATTTAAAATTATCTTTTATTTAAGTGCTAAATTAACCAAATACAATAATAATTGCCTTAATTATAAACAAAAAACGCTAAAAATAGGAGTTTTACCCTATTTCTACCCCCTTACCCCCAATCGTTTACCCCCAAAATCTAATCAGCTCTTCGGAATACGATAAGAAACAATATGCAAAAACCCGCAAGTCGATATCTCATGTAGAAACGGAGTTAGAGAGTTTACACCCAGACAGACAGACAGACAGACGCAAGATTTTTTTTACTGATTTCGACTCCTGAGAATGGTCTAAAACGTCGAGAAATGTGAAAAAAACGTGGTCAAAGATTTTGACTTTTCGGCGAAGATTTCAATACATCGGCACTCTTAGTAACACTAGAAGAATTTTTATTTTAATATACCCAAGTATTAAATAAAATTACAACAATTTGAATTCATTAGTTTAATTAATTATATATTTATAATATATTATGAATAGTTATTTATTACAAAGATCTGTATATAATTTAAAAAAGAAAGATCGTCATAATAATTTAACGCAATCTATTCGTAAGCCTTTTAGAAACTATTATTCTATAAATGGTAAGTTAAATCTCACCCGAGACCTACTCTTCAGTGATGGAATCTAGAGATCTGAATCTTAGTAGTACATAATGCGAGACAAATAACAATTACTTGGTCTGCACGCAGCCATAAGTAGCCATCAAACAATGATTTTATGTATAATATACAGAGCGGTCCAAAAGTCACCCCCCCTCTTAACTTTTGAACCAGTTGAGATATCGACTTCAAATTTGTAACTTTTAAATAAGACAACTTAAACTTTTATAAAAAAATGTTTCTATATTTCAACGCTATTAATTTTTTATACAGTGCGGTCCAAAAGTCACCCCTCCCCCCTTTAACTTTTGAACGAGGAGATATCGACTTCAAATTTACAACTCTTAAATAAGACAACTTAAACTATCTTTTAGCATATATTTAATACTTTCAGCTCTTAAAATCTGGACAGGGGGGCATGGGGGTACATTTTTTTAAATGGAAAGGGGGATCGTGTAATACATCATTTTAAAGCTTATAAAATTATCCATTTCACTCCATATTTTTAAATTAAAAAAAAATTGGGTTTAAAATGGGGTTGAAAATGGGTATCAATGTCAAAATTACTCTAAAAAAAAACAAATAATTTTTTAAAAATGCCTAATTTCATCATAAAAAAATGTTAATTATACTTTTAAACTGATTTTAGTTGACATAAATGAAAATTTATAAAAAAAACTTTAAAAATCGAATGTTTAGCACAAAATATTGAAAAATCAAAACCTTAAAAAACATTTTTAAAAAATTTAAAAATATTAGTTTAAATATAGAATTTTATAAGCTTTAAAATGATGTATCACACGACCTCCCTTTCCATTTAAAAAAATGTCCCCCATGCCCCCCTGCCCACATTTTAAGAGCTGAAAATATCAAATATATGCTAAAAGATAGTTTAAGTTGTCTTATTTAAGAGTTGTAAATTTGAAGTCGATATCTCCTCGTTCAAAAGTTAAAGGAGGGAGGGGTGACTTTTGGACCGCACTGTATAAAAAATTAAAAGCGTTGAAATATAGAAACTATTTTTTTATAACATTTTGTCGGATTTTCTACTTTTCTCGAGTATTTTTGTATGTCTGTCGGGCGGTGAACAAGATAACGCATAAAACTAGAGTCTCGAAATATACATTTACAGTTGTATTGGTTTAATACTTGGGGCATATTGTATTTGAGCAAAATCTGTTAAAAAAAGTGTACAAAATTCATGAGAACTTTAATTTCTTAAAAAAAATCCTGCGACTATTTAAATATTTTGAGATATACCGGGTGTTCCAACTCTATTTACCCAGCGATTTTCTCGTAAACTAAAAGGGATAATCAAGCTCTGAGAACACCATCTTAAATAAGACAACTATCTTTTAGAATATATTTGATATTCAGCTCTTGAAATGTGGACTTAGAGGGACATTTTTTTAAATGGAAAGGAGGAGTCGTGTGATACATCATTTTAAAGCTTATAAAAATCTCCATTTATCTATACCTATATATTTTAATTTTTTTAAACATTTTTTTTTTTTTGGGTTTAAAATAGGGTTGAAAATGGGTATTTTTGTTAAAGTTTCTCTAAAACATCAAACAATTTTATAAAAATTTACTAATTTCATGATGAAAAAACGTAAATTATACTTTTAAACTAATTTTAATTGACATAAATAAAAATTTACAAAAAAAAACGTAAAAAATCGCATTTTTTAGCACAAAAAATTAAAAAACCAAACCTTAAAAAAAATGTTAAAAAATTTAAAAATATACAGTCCAATAGATTTCAATTTGAAATTTCACAACATAAATAAGTTTGTTTTGTTTGTCTGTTTGTTGCCGTTATAAGTTTGTTTGTTTAATTTTATGGCCGCTAGAAAGTAAAAACTGAAGTATTTTCTATTGGCTTTGGAGAAAATTACGCTAAAGGTACAAATTCTAAATAACAAATTTGAAATATGCATAGATACCTTTGCTTTTAATCAAATATTTAGTTATCCATGATATTCTATGATAGGTTAAATACCGAGATTTTTTCCAGTTATCTTTTTGAAATTTTTGCTTAGAAAACTTCATTAAGTTAAAAGTTCGAGACAAGAGTCAAGGAACCTTGAATTATTATGTTAGGTTAGGTGGGTAGCCAAAATATAAAATCTCTACAACCTTTAATAACGCGAGAAACGGGGTATGAAGTGTATGAATTTTGGTCAATTTGCGTGACGTATTTTATGGACGACCCCTAAATGTCTAAACCAAATAAGAAATAAAAAGGTAGTAACAGCAGCAGCAGCAGCAGCAACAATATAGGTGTGCCATATATTGCACACAAATATATTATAATACGCATATAGTGTTCTTTTCATGGCAATTATTTATATCATTTATTGTTGTTTATCAAAAATAATGATAAATTCATTCCTTGCATATTTAATATGTTAAGGTTACAATAATATTGAAGATATTTTTGGTACAAATATCTTTTATTAGTAATCCCTTGAAAATAATCATGAATAAAAATACCGGAACAAGGATTTATGAAACTGAAGGTGGAAAAATTAAAAAAATATTACCATTATTATTATACATTAATAACAAGAAAGAGAAAAATTATATCGCATCATTTATTTTCAAAATTGGACATTTTTTTCAAATTGCAAGCCTCCTTAGTAGATGTTTTTGAGAATGTTTGGGCAAAAAATGAGTTATACGTGTAAGTCATTACTCGTTAGGTATATCCCAAATAAACAAAATTTTATTATTATACTATCCACAGCGCGTATACGCGTTGTGGATAAGCGCGTAATTATAATTACGCGCTTAAGCGCTTGAAGAGTATCCTACGGTAGAAACCAAAAAACATGCTAGACAAAAAATTCATGAAAAAATAATAAACTTTAAAAATGTCCTACTGCCTGTCCTATGTCACGTTTTTTGTAATCACGATTCGTTCTTGAGTAAGAACGATTTATGCGTTCGACTCAAAATTTTCGGGAAAAAACAGTTTTATGCATATGGCTATGGGGGGAAGAACCCTGTTGTTTTTAAAAATAATCGCCCTAAAAAAAAGAAGTTATGGGGCTTAAACTTTAAAAACCAACCAAAAAAAATGCTGAAGGAAAAATCCTAACACTTTAGAAAAAAAATCTATTTAAAATTAAAAAAGGGGGCGCAACTTGACAAGAAAACAATGTTAACTACAAACAATAAGAAATTAAAGACGCATAGTAAAGCCATGATACTACCGTTTTCTGCCCCCAAGTGGTTTCAAGTTAGATTCTCATCCCCGGCTACCACTTTTTTATTTCTAAAAGCTATCCCTTGCGACCTTCAACTTACTCTGGAAACACTCTGGAAACAGAGTCAGAGTGAAAACATTCTGCTGCCAACGTGTTTCCAGAGTGGTTTTGTGCCATTTTTTCAGAGTTGAATCAGAGTGGTTCCAGGCTTGATTCACAGTAGATCCAAAGTGGGTTTGGACTTTTTTTTTTAAATCAGAGCGTTTTCAGAGTGTTTTCGTTTGGACTTTTTTTTTTCAAAAAAAAAAAAAAAAAAGTCCAAACGAAAACACTCTGAAAACGCTCTGATTTTACTCTGGGAACGTTATGGATAAAGGGCACAAATACACTCTGGAAATACTCTGGTAACAGCATGATTACAAAATGTTATTAGAATGTTTCCAGAGTTTTTTCAGCGTGATTGTAAAGTCGCAAGGGATGTGTGTTTTAATCACTGTTTAAAAAATTCACCTTATATAACTACCTTCATAACTACAAATTAAATTACAATATTCTCTGAGGCGATTATATACATTAGTTGTGAAACGATTTGATTTTTTAGTTAATATGCAGTTCTGCAACAACATTTTATGCATGTTCTATTAACCAGAAAATGTCAACAATTAAATACTAAATTATTTAATTAAGTTCAGTATACTTTATTACACAGACCTACAACGATTTTGCTTACTGTGAGTTTATAATGTTTCGTACTTTAATAACTTCTAAGATTTTTTTTTAGTAAGAAGTTTAACTCGAGACCGTGACGTAATGGTCCAGAAATTTATAAAAGTGACAAACATATAAATTTTTGCATAGGGCGACTTTTGGTATTGCTGATTTTAAATATTATATTAAAAAATCTGAAGAAAAATTCAAAATGGTGAATTAATTATGGAGGATCGATTTTTTTATATTTAAACGAAAATTTGACATCAGCCATTTTGAATTTTCAGTGATGGATTTCGTTTTAGCGTTTTATCAAAATCTAATAAAAATTATGAAATTTAGCCTCCATATTGGATCCGCCATTTTGATTTTTTTTTTAATAATGTTACAATTAGATTTCACGAAAATATGAACAAAAGGAGAATTTTGTCCGCGAAAAAGGCTCCTCTGATCCATTTATGGAATTGTCACTACGGGTTTTTGTAAGATCAGTTACAAAATGCATAAAGCTTTCAAATGTAGGTCAGTGATTAAACTTTAAAAAAATCGGAAAAAGCTGAAATAAAAGGATCAATTCTACCAATTTTGAAGGTTATCCCCCCAAAAACGAAAAAAGTTTTACACTTTTTTAAGAAATGAAAAAAACTATGTATTTAAAAAAAATTAATTTCTTTTTCATTTTTCGAAAAAAGAAAATAAGAAAAATATATTTGAATTTTTTGTTTGTTTATTTTTTGTTTTTCAAGAAAATATATAAAAAAATCTTATTTTTTTAATTTTTTTTGAAAAAAATTGGGAAGTATTTGGGACAATGCATATACCATTTACTGAGAATAGTATCTATACATATAATACCTATAATGGAATGCGTAACAGTACATATCTTTACGGCTTGTTTTTTCCTAAAACTTCGAGAAATATCAAAATAAGGAAAGAAAAAAATGACGTCTGTCTGTCTGTCTGTCTGTCTGTCTGTCTGTCTGTCTGTATCGACGATAACTTATGAACGCTTTGAGCTAGAGACTTTTGTATGCAAATGTATTTTTATATTATCTTGGATAAGTTAGTATCTGAGCAAAATCGGTTTGGGGGAGGGGGGTAAAAGGGGGTTAAATTTTTGTTTTGGTCATAGCTTTATTCACAGAAGAAGACAAATTTAAAAGCCACCTAAAAGGTAACAAAAAATACACAAAAAATGTTATTCAATTCTTTTTAATTAGCCTGGAGCATCTAGTTTTTAAAACTCTGTAAAATTATTTTTTTTGCATTTAATTTCATTAAAAAAAAATAATTATTTTCACGTTTTGTCAACTCATTTAAATGTAATTTTTGTTACGAAGTGAAATCAGGAAGTTATATATTTTAGTTATTGTTTTAAAATAAGGAAAATATATTAAAAATATTTTTTATACAGGTAGGTATAGTTATTTGTTATAAAATAGAAATGTTATAATAAATAATTATAATTCTTATTGCAAGAAACAAACAACATTCGTCCTTTTGATCTTATGTAATTGATATTTCTGATTGATTTATTTTTAGTTGTAATTATAAATAATTAAAGCATTATTTATAATTATTATACTCTTTACAGCGTGTAAGCGCTAGAAGAGTATAAATCGGTAGCCAAAAAAAAAAAACCGTCCTAAACATAAAATTCTGTGTTTCATGAAATTTATTATACAGTGCGGTCCAAAAGTCATCCCTCCCCTTTTAACTTTTGAACGAGTTGAGATATCGACTTCAAATTTAGAACTCTTAAATAAGACAACTTAAACTATCTTTTAGCATATATTTGATATTTTCAGCTCTTAAAATGTGTGCAGGGGGGCATGGGGGGGACATTTTTTTAAATGGAAAGGGGGTCGTTTGATACATCATTTTAAAGCTTATAAAATTAAAAAAATTAAAACTAACATTTTTAATTTTTTTAAAAATGTTTTTTAAGGTTTTGATTTTTCAATTTTTTGTGCTAAAATATTCGATTTTTTAAGTTTTTTTTTTATAAATTTTTATTTATGTCAACTAAAATTAGTTTAAAAGTATAATTAACATTTTTTTATGATGAAATTAGGCATTTTTAAAAAATTATTTGTTTTTTTTTAGAGGAATTTTGACATTAATACCCATTTTCAACCCAATTTTAAACCCAATTTTTTTTTTTTTATTTAAAAATATGGAGAATTTTATAAGCTTTAAAATGATGTATTACACGACCCCCCTTTCTATTTAAAAAAATGTGCCCCCATGTCCCCCTGCCCACATTTTAAGAGCTGAAAGTATTAAATATATGCTAAAAGATAGTTTAAGTTCCAAATTTGAAGTCGATATCTCAACTGGTTCAAAAGTTAAGAGGGGGTGACTTTTGGACCACTCTATATTACATAACTAGTGTGGAAGGTGACATATTTCACGCGAGTGGGAAGGTTTACGAACGAGTCGTCAGGCGAGTGAGGAAACCCCACGTGTGTATGAAATACACTTTCCAACGAGTCATGTACACTATTTTTCCTACGATCCTGAAAAAATATAAAGTTTCTAGTTTTTATTACTTATTCATGGAATTTTTGATAAAAGCAAAGCATACAAGCAAAAAATAGCATACATATTTATGTATGTTAAACAGAAAATTTGATTTTCTTTTACTTTCTTTAGATATATTCCCATAAAAAAACAGTAAAATTGTACTGTTTTACGTACGTTAAGTAATTTTTATAAAATCTACATAAATAAAACATCCCCACTTGCTTCACTTTTTCATGGATCATAACATGTACAAAACGTACTGTCACTTTAGTTTAAATTCACAGTGTGGATTAACATTTTATTGCGAAACACGGTCCAATTAATAATTAAATAGGGTATTTTCGCATATGAATGTTCAGTTAAATCTTATTTTTCCTACGACCTAGTTAGTAGTTAGTGCCTATTTTTCACCGGTTGCCATGACAGCGGTCGGAAAGTGACAGTCAGCTGATTTTACATATCTGCCTACGAGAAAACAAGTGAAGTCAAACGTCAAATTAACAAAATTAATTTTAACAATTTTTGCGTTTTTTTTTAACTTAAAAAGTTTAGGTGTTAGGTCGTAGGAAAAATAGTATATGCACCTCGATGCAAACCTTTTTTTACTCGGCACCGCCTTGTAAAAAAATAGGCACTCTCGTGCACCGAAAACTAGGTTCGCGTACTCGGTACTATTAATTACGAAAATTAAGGACTTAATCAAGTTTAAGCGGTACTTACATCTGAATTAAATTCCCTCATATCCCTATTATTTTCCGAAGAAGTTTCCTCATTTTCAGCAATTTCCTGCGCCAAATATCCACAAACTATAGTTAAAAACACTAAGACCAAAAGCTCACTTTTTTGAAACATATTTTGAAAAAAATCTTTTCACTATTACACTAATTTAAAAAAAAAAGTTTTTTTTTTCATGAAAAAATAAAGTCAAATCATTTGAAAGGACCTTTTTGCGATTTTTTCAGCAGATAGTTTACCGGTCGAGTTTTCGAGTACATGTGTTTCTTGTGGAGAAGATCCTCCTGGACCTTTCACAATGAGGTGGGGGAACTTCACCAAGACATTATCAGTATTGAACATTTATAAGCTTTCTCCGATATATCAGTCGGCTTCCAATCGTTTTGCTTTCCCGAGCTTAACAGAAAAAGCCTTTGTAATGTATTTTCTTACGTTTAAATTTTTTGATGTGGAATCTGAACCCCAAAAAAAAAATGCTGCCAGCAAAAGAATACTTTTTTATATAGTTAGAAGAAGAAGAAAAATATTCAAAGCTTTTTCAAAAAAAAAAGAAAATCAAAGTTAAAAAATGTTAAAAAAGAAATTGAAAAAACTTTCATACATATTTTTTTTTTCAAAAAACGAATAACTAATTCTAATCAGCTCTTTAGTGTTCGAGACTGAAGTTTTTTTTGCTGAGACGGAGTCGAAACAAAAAATCAGTCGAGAACGCTAGACAGTTGGCATACGTGGTGCATATAATATTTTTTCTACTGTTTAAAGCTGGAAACTCCAAATACGAGATAAAAATATAGTTTAAATATTATTTTGACATAGCTGTCAGTTTGATAAATAAGTTTTCTTAAAATTTTTTCTTTATTGTCCGTCGTTAATAAACGATGCTTAACAACGGTCAATAATAAATGAGTGCACTCATTTTATTGGTTGTTTAGGTAAACAAGCCTTGACAACGGTGCATAATATGTAAGCTTGAAGTCTTTACCTTAAAGCATTCTCGAGTTACCGTGGTCACAAACTTTCCCGGACAGAAATGGATTATATTGGTTATTTTTTTTAAATTAAATTTTGACCATTTTTTATTATTATTAACTGATTACTTTCTATAGAATTTGTTTGTTTGTTTAACCTCGTACTATTCTACTTAATTAAGCATTCCCTAAGTCCAGGACTTGTGTGGGCTAGTAGTAGAGGGAACCACTGGCTTATACTGACTTTCGAACCAGTTTTTATAGGGAGTGTCCGCTTCAATTATGCGTTCGCCAAATTTCAATTATTAATTAACTGAAAAGGGCAAATAGAATTTCTATAATATAATAATATTCTATAATTTCTATAATGGAAAGTCTAAAATCTTTTGATATTGAGCTGAATTTGATTTTTTACTAAAGGGGTTTTACAGGAAGAGAAAAGGTGTTAAACTTTTTTCTGTAATAAATTACCATCTAGCCGTAAAGCTATAAAGTTAAAGCAATGAGGGACATAAAATTTAAATTTCAAATATTTCGAGAATTATTTCTTATGAATGGCAAAGAACAGGTATATACACGGTTATTCTTTTAAATGGTACACCCCCATTAAGTTTTGAACGGGATGAGATATAAACTTAAAATTTGGAATATGCATACAACAAAAACTATCATTTGTCATATTTTTTATTCGGCAATGCGGCGCCAGGGGGGCAGTGGAGGACAATATTTTAAATGACACCCTAGGTCATTTTAAGGAGCTTAAAATTCTCTATTTAACTATGTAACTGTTTATTTTAAAATATTTTTTTCGACATCTTTTTTTTCGAAATTGATGAAATTTTAAATATTTAATAAAAAATAAATTTGGGCAGAAAGGTCAAAATAGTTAAAACATGGTGTATAGTCATATTAAGACTAACTATTTGTAATTTTCATAAAAAAAATTCACAAAATATTAAAAGTAATTTTGAATAAAAACAAAAAGCTTCAAAAAAAATATTAAAAAATAAATAATAAATAATTACACACTTAAATAGAGAATTTTAAGCCTTTAAAATGACGTATCACAAGACGTAGGGTGCCATTTAAAATATAGTCCCCACTACCCCCCTGGCGCCACCTTACAGAATAAAAAATTGAAAAATATGGCAAATGATAGGTTTTATTTTGTGATATACTAAGGGCCCGTCCATAAAAGACTTCCGCAGTTGGGGGTCCGGGGGGATTACCAAAATCGAACAGAAGCGGGCAAGGAGCGGGGGGTCAAGCCATTTTTGGACGTCCACTTTTCTAAATTCAATAATTTTCATGTAATGAAGTACATTTTTCATATTTCCACTATCCGACGTTATGTAAGCGATTTCGAATTCTACCACGGCGATTCAGGGATAAAGATAAAGAAGACGATTTTTCTATGTAGTATCTGACAGAAAATTCTATGTTTGATTATAAGAATACATTTTTATCAGATTGGCGGGGGCTTTGATCTCTTATTATTTCATAATGATAAAAAAAGTGAAAATCTGAAAAAAGGGGGGGGTACCCTACTGTATTTTGGACGTCCTTTAGAGCGGGGGTCTTGAAATCGGACAAAATCGGAAAAGCAGGAAGAGGGTGTCGGAAATTTTAGAATGTTCGCGGACGTCTTTTATGGACAGCCCCTAATTCCAAATTTGAAGTTTATATCTCATTCTGTTTAAAAGTTACGGGGGGTGTACCATTTAAAAGAATAACCCTGTATATATATAGGTAGGTACCTTTATCTTGTCAGTAGTAAAATTCTGCCTTTTTTGTTTTGAAAATATTGCCTACTGTGCAACCATAAGTTCAAAGCAATATTTTCCTAAATTTTCGGTCCCTTATGCCCTATTTTTGGCGACTGTTTGGCGCCTATATTGTTCTCCAAACAATAAAAATTTTAAATCAGGTATAGGTACTACCTCTAGAAACCACCTTAAAACAATAAAGAATTTCTTCGAAATATTTTGAATGGATAGAATTACTGATTCTTAACTTTAATGACTTTACTATGTTTTGTAACTTTAATAAGGCTCTAGATTAAACAGATCCTAAATCCTCCCAAGGGTCAGGATTATAATTTATGAAGTATACCCACTACTTGTCATAAACTATGAATAACAATGTTAATTCATTCAAAACAAGCCGTGAAGGTATGAATGCTACGCATTCCATTATATATTATTCACAGTAAATGGTATATTGCATTTTCCCAAATACTTAAAAAATACTGCTTCCAGCAAAATAATACTTTTCTCTATAGCCCTTCATTAAAATCAAAAACAAAAAAAATTCAAAAAAAAACAATTCTTTTCACGTAAAACGAAAAAAAATGGAAAAAATTGTTTTTACCCCATTACCCCAATCTGATTTTTACCAAAAACAATCCCAGCCTGGAACTTTGGATAATCAACCTGTGGTCCAAATTTGAAGTCTTTAGCTCAAAGCGTTCTTGAGTTATCGTGGTCATAAATTTCCCGGACACACAGACCGACAGACAGAAATTTTTGTTTGACGGAAATCATATTTTTTGGATAAAAACCCCAATAAAAACGTTCAGGGACGTAAAAAAAAGCAATAATTTTTTTTCGAAAAAAGTAACAAACCTAGTTAGGTTAACCCTGAAAGCGTTCTCGAGTTATCGTGGTCACAATTTTCCTGGACCGACAGACAGATTTTTTTGACGGGAATCTGTTTTTTTATATATAACGCGTCGAGAAACTAAAAAAAATAATATATTTTTTTCAAAATTTCAAGAATATAGGCGTTTCTTAGAATATTTTGTCCTTATCTAAGATCTAGAAAATATTTTTCGATGGTGTTGCGAAAACCTGTTAACAATTAATATGACAAAAACGAATGTACTTACCTTTTCTTCCTACAGTAATACTCAACCAAGATTTAATACCATAACTTTTTTTGATGAAGAAATATCTCTAGTAAGTAGGGTAAAATACTTAGGACTCTGGATCGACAACCATCTTAAGTGGGATGTACACATAGATAATCTGGTCAACAAACTGAGAGGGTTAATGTTTAAATTTCTTCACCTTAGAAATATATTATGTTTAGAACAGCTTAAAATATTATACTTTGCATTTGTGGATAGCTTGATTCAATATGGTATTGTCTGCTGGGGAGGACTTAATGAAACGCTATATTTGAAAATTGAGAGAGTTCAGAAAAAAATACTAAAAATAATTTACAAAAAAAACTCAAGATATTCGAGCGATCTTATTTTCAACAATAGTCAAATTCTTGATCCCAGACAAACATATGCCCTATAGTGTGCAATTCACAAGCATAAGAATACCGATTTTTACCAGGCTCCTACACATTTGCATTATACCAGATATAACAGAAATATTATAACTACCCCAAGTATAAACAAAAGTATTACTCGTAGCAGTTTCTTATTTATGATTCCCAAAATATTTAACATGCTACCAAATAATATTAAAGAAATTTTATCAGATAACTCATTCAGACGGAGTGTTGTTACATGGTTGCTTAATTCTGATAGAAAATTGATACATGACTTATTTAAATCTCACTTATACACCGGATAGTTAAATTTTAAATGTTTACTTTGTATTTATTTGATCTTTTTTTTTACATTGTCTTTACTGTTTTGATAATAATTATTATATTATAATTTGACTTTTCTACCTTTATTTATTTAGTTTGCCACTTGTTAGTATTACATACTTTTATAATGTTTTTATATTTTATATATAATTTTTAATACTTTGTTAGCTACATAACTATTTATAGTTATTTTTATAGAACTTAAAAATGTATTGTATTTATAATAATCTCCGAGACAAGTCCTTTAGTGGACTTAATGGAGTTAATATATTATTATATTATTATTATTATTATAAGGATAGACAGTTCTTATTACAAAGTGTGCTAGCACAGCTGTTAGGATTCCGCATTTGGTTCACTTTTAAATGGGTTAGTTTACTTTGGAAGACTAAGTGCCTTCCAGGGGTTCATCTACTATTAATGAAATGTACCATTCGCACAGCGTTGGACAGGGCCGGCTTTTGCATTTCGGCGCCCTGAAGCAAGCTTCTGGTTTGGCGCCCCTATTTGAAAAAAGTTTGTATCCTTCAAATTTGATGACTAAAAAAAAGGTCCTCACCTGTGAAAAAAACTTTACCCCTTGCAGAAAATTTTCGTTTGGACTTGAAATAAATAGCGAATAATTTTTTTTAAACGCCCCTCGACGGCGGCCCTATGAGCTAGCGCCTTTAAGCAGGAGGTTCACTTAATTCATGCAAAGGCTGGCACTGGCGGTGGGCTGGCCCGGGTACAGCCGAAGTATACTACGGGCTAGCAGTTTGTTACTTATAAATATTTTTATTCCAATTCCAATAATGGCATTTTCCATAGGATAGTTTACCAGCTCAATCTAATATAATTTTCAGCTTACTCAAAACCGTCTCACTCTGTAGTGATGTTAGCGCAGACGCCAACTTATAAAAAAATTATCTTTAAAATTTATTAAAAAAATTGACTTTACATGTTTAAATATTCACGATTTACTTAAAACTTTACTATTAAAGTAATATTTTCACGAAACAACATAAAATGAAATAAATCAAGTCCTGTGCATATCTACGATAGCAGGCTGATGCAGGAGTAAATCCGCCTAAGCGGCCACATCCGTCTCTTACAAAGAACACGCTTTTAATCTTGAAAGTGTTGGCCCAGGTATTAGTTTATTAGAAGGACCCACTGATTTCCTAGTATAAGGCCCGCATTAAAAATTAATTAGAGGGTCTGCTTTCATTTTATAAAAGAGGACTCGCATAAAAAGAAATTTAGAAGAGCTCGCTTGGATTTTCTATCAAGACCCTACATTAAAAAAAAAAATAAGTGAACGCTACATAATCATATGATTATTTGGTAAATCTCCCACCTAAACAAAATTAAACGGCCCCTTTTTATTTTTTTAGAAAGGGATACAGGAAATCATATTTGTTAGTTTTTGTTTCCATGTATAATATATTAGCAATGTTCTTCTGCAATCAATAAAAAACATTGCAAAGGACCCTTTTTAACATGATTTACATAGAACTGTTTCGCGGCCCTTTCCGGACCGGACCTCAACTACCGAGTCCGCCACTGCATTCATACAATATGTGAACATTATTTCGTATCCATATTATTGATAATCCTGAGATTAAGGTTGTAAGTTTACCTAATACTAAAGATTAATCAGGTAATATTTTCTGTAATTTGCAGCATTTTGTTAATCTGCAAAAATATTAAATTTAACTTAATAAACTACCCTTTGAATTAATTTATTATAACCTCTTTAAAATTATGAGTAGGTAAATTTTAATGATTTTTAATAGGTCTAGTTAAGAAACTAGACCTAATGATAGTATATTAAAGTACTAGTTTCATAACATACGTTTTTAGCGCACGAGTACAAGTTTAGAAAATGAGCCGCTTGCGGCGACTTTTCTAAAGTACTAGTGCTCTAAAAACGTGTTATGAAACGAGTGCTTTGTACAATTTTTCCTATTTTGCTCTAAAATTTAAAAAACTTACATTTAAATTGATGACTGATTTAGGGATTTTTGTTTTGGGTTGGCATTACAGTTTACACTATTTTTAAAATTCTAAGAACAAATGATATTTTGATATATTTTACAGTCATCTCTTTTTTTTCCACTGCAATTAACCAGTCCACAATTTTAACACGGTAAAAAATAACCCAAACACAAAATTTTGTAAAAAATTAAACTTTAAATCGACATTGACATTTGCATGCAAAACGTCAAGAGATAGGCTTTTGTGTGTTGCCAACCCAACAGAAAAAAAAGTAGAAACCCCTTATGGGCCTATAAGAACACGCAAAATGCGTGTGATTATAAGCTTATAAGAGTCGCAAAATAGAAAAAAGCCATTAAAAACTATAAAAAAAAATATATTTTACAAATTATATTTTCGAAATATTTATTTATTTAGCGTATGGCGTTATTGTCGGGGAGATCCACCGAAGTGGATATTCCGACGTAATTAACTTTATTTAGCTAGTTAGTAGCGAGGCCCTCCAAGGCAATTGGCAACGGGGAAGATTTAAATGTATTAAATCCGATTTAAAACCTTATTTTTGTTCCTTTAAAATTCCTCTGGTCCCATATAGTCTGTTAGAGAACTTATAAGGTCTTCAAAATGTTCTATAGGACTTTTTTGCAGGGTTTTATTTGAAAAATTTGTTCTGGTTAAAAACCCAGCGCGCCCCAAGGAGCTACTAGCGATCATTTAGCATCTTTAAAACCTTCAGGAAATTAAAACGGTTTCACTGGCTACTATTACTTAAACAATTAAGATTCTTGATTATTCTTCCACTTTAGACCAACATACCTGAATAAATATGTAATTGTATTACATAAAACAAAAAAGTACTTTCGCTTTTTTGATAGATTCTAACTGAAATTTCAAAATAATTAACTATTGTATTAAAAACTCGTAAAAACCGCTAAGAAATTTAAAAAGAAAGAGAAAATATGCATATAAGTATATTTAATACAAAACACAATTAACTTAGAAATATGGTCAAAAATTTTAATAACTGTTAAGTGGAACAAATTTCTATGCTTTGAATATAAATATCTTTATGTTTACAACAATTACAGCATAATGTTATTACAATTGTAAATTATGTAAATCCGTAACGGTGGTTAATTTTAACATTTTTAGTGAAATATTCCATCTATTTATTTTTTTTAGCACATTTCATTTTTAGCGATTTTTATAAAAAGTAAAATATATATTTGACGATACCCATTTTATTCTAATTACAGCTAGTAGGTAAAATTTCGAAGTAAGTATACTTAAGTTTTTACAAATTATTTGAGATATTTTTTATACAAGGTACAGTCAGTTGGCATTAAATAAAGGGGATAATTCGACATCACAAAACCGTTATCAGGCGTGCGTGCCTACATCGGGCATCCCACTTGCCCACACATTCCAAACATATTTCCCGTAGCCACAGATCCGTGCGTCAAACTTTATTACATGTAGTTAGTTGGTAAGGGCAATTAGTTTATGTTAATTTTTTTTAATCTATCCACAGTCAAGGGCGTAGATGAGGGGGGTAATGTGGATAATTACCCTCCCATAGGACAAAAATATATGCCTTTTTATTGCATTATTCTAAGAAAAAATATAAATTTGCCTTTTTTATTTTTAATCCCTGAAAAAGTAGCCAAGATCTTGGTATTACCCCCCCCCCCCATAGAAAAAAAAATCATCTACACCCTTGTCCAGAGGCGTGCCTAGACAGACAAAATCTGTGAGGCTTAACACATTTTTACCCCATGTGTGTTTTTTTTATTTTTTTGTAAAAAAATATAGATTCCTTGAGTAAAGATACATAAAAAAATATCATATAGTGTAACACTGTAGGAGCAAACGTTAAAAAAAAATAATTTGTGCTTTTTTTCCCATTCAATATGTCCATCTTCGGCTGTAGGCTACAGCTCCCTCAGGGCTTATTTCCGGTCATATGTTCCTGCGTTGGTTTTTCATGTTTTGTGATGTAGAATCATCCCCTTTATTTAATGCCAAAAGAGTGTAAACACAGTGCATGTAATCTCCGTTTTTACGAGTTAAAAAAAATAAAAAAGAAATCGTGCAAGCAAATTCGTGTCGTGTGTTAAATGTATAAATTTGATTTTCTTGCATTTCTTTTATGATAATTACCACAAATAGTCAACAACACTTTCATTGCATGCAATACGAATTTAGCAATTACGTGTTACGGATTCTCGGTAAATATTTTTAATAATTGGTTTTTAAACGATTCACTCACCGCAGTAATGAGAAGAATCCAGCGCATGCGCACTGATTTTCTTATTTTTGTTTTGACGTATGCCAAAACTTATTTTAAGCTTATTTAACATTCTTTTGCAGAATTTTACAAAAATATCTTCTTTTTTCTTATGCATATTGTTACAGCAGGCGAGCATTTATTTTTTAATTAGCTAAAGCTAAATTATTTAGCCTAAATATAATCCTATTTGATTCTTAAAATATATCGCCTTCTAAATTCTGAAATATTGTATCTGAAAAATGCCTCCCATTAAAAAAAAAACACCAAACCAGCAAACTACCAAACCAAACCATTGTTAACGTAAACCAACGCCTCCCATTAAAAAAACACACCAAACCAGCAAACCACCAAACCCAACCATTGTTAACGTAAACCAACGCCTCCCATTAAAAAAAAAACACCAAACCAGCAAACTACCAAACTACTACTACCAGTAAACTAGTTTTTTTGTTAGAATATATAGCAAAATATTGTTAAAATACTCACGAATTTCTGTTTGATTTTTTTAATGGGGGCATTGGTTTACGTTAACAATGGTTTGGTTTGGTAGTTTGCTGGTTTGGTGTTTTTTTTATGGGAGGCGTTGGTTAACGTTAATAATGGTTTGGTTTGGTAGTTTGTTGGTTTGGTGTTTTTTTTTAATGGGAGGCATTTTTCAGATACGATATTTCAGAATTTAGAAGGCGATATCCCAGACAGCACATAATATCTTAAAGACGTCTTTTTTAGATCTTAATTATGTCTGGACGCCTAAAGACATAAAAGGGATATCTTATGGACTTATTTTTATGGATGTTTAAAAGATATCTGATTATGATGTCTATAAGATGTATTTTAAGTATCTCAACTTCGATACTCATCGCTAAAAATAAATTAACCACAATCAACTATTAAAAAAATTACCATTTTTTTAAAAATCTTTTTTTGAAAAACAAAAAAATTAAAAAAAAAATTCATTTTTTTATTTTCTTTTTCCGAAAAACTAAAAAATTAAAAGAAAAATTAAAAAAAAAAATTAAAAAAAAATCAAAAAACAAAATTTAAAAAAATCACATTTTTTAAGATCTTTTTTTCAGAAACAAATTACCTCACTCTAATTCTTATTACGCTTTTTATATCAATACGACCGTACCTAGCAACGTAAATGGGAGGGGTTATTGTGTTGTAAAGTCGCCTGTGCAGGGCGTCAGTAAGGCGTCTTAAAAAATATGTCTTAAAGACGTTACCTTTTGTAACATACGACGTCGTTAAGACGTCTTTAAGATGCATATACGGCGAAAACCGACGTTCTTAAGACGCCTTGAATGACGAACTACGACATCTTTAAGATCTCTTTAAGTCATCTTTGTGCTGTCTGGGATATTTTAAGAATCAAATAGGATTATATTTAGGCTAAATAATTTAGCTTTAGCTAATTAAAAAATAAATGCTTGCCTGCTGTAACAATATGCATAAGAAAAAAGAAGATATTTTTGTAAAATTCTGCAAAAGAATGTTACATAACCTTAAAATAATTTTAGGCATACGCCAAAACAGAATCAGTGCGCATGCGCTGGATTCTTCTCATTACTGCGGTGAGTGAATCGTGATTTTAATAGGTACCTACCAATACAATTTAATTAAAATTCTTGAAAGAGTTGAGAGCACTGAAAAATTTGTAAAATAAAAATATATGTAAACAAGAAACAAGATATGTAATGCTACGCATTTCATTATATGTTATTCACAGTTAGGGAACGTTCAAGTTTTACGTAACGCAAATGTTGATAATTAAAAAAAAAACTTCTTTTTACTTCCTTTTTGTAAAAAAGTATATTTAAAAAAAAAATATATATATTTTTTTTTTAAATATGATCCTTACAACAAAGGTATTTTTTCCTGAAACAGTTACGTTAATCAGCTTTTACCTTTTTCGATTTTATTTTAAAGTTTTACCCCCCATAACTTTTTTGTTTTTGGGGGGATTACTTTCAAAAACAGTAGGGATATTCCCCTCGTAGAACTTGATTTTTCTTGAAAATTTCAAGTCGATCGGTTTATTCGTTCTTGAGTTTTGTGTTCACAAAAATCGTGACATCGGACGGACGGACGAACAGACAGACGGACGTACATTTGAAAAAGAAGTTGCTTATTTTTTCATGAAACAAATTTTCAGTTTTCCAAGAATTTTTTGTCTGGGACAATTTTAGAAAAAATTTAAAAATTCGAAGCTACCGTATAATATTATTCTAGCCCATACACTGTGAATAATATAATAAAATAAAGTTTGATAGTTTCGGAGTTTTGTTTTCTTTATTTTCAGGGTTAAAATTTAAAAATCATTTTCAGGGTTAAAATTAAAAAATTGAAAATACATTGTATTTCTAAAAACGGGTTTTAAAAGGATTCTGTTAAAAAGCGTTTTAGCATAAAACTTTCTTATTTTTAGGCGTAAAATCAACTATACTTTAGACGTAAAAGTCCAAAGTACCTACTTTAGTAGGTAAAATCAGATATCATTTCTTTTTCAAATATGTTCTTTTTGTCAAAAAAAGGCTGATAGATTTTTTTTTTACTTTGAGCTTAAAATTTTATCCACATATCAAAAAAATGAGTGTCGACAAACAACTTTGTTCCGGCGCACCGTGTGCTGAAAAAGCGCCTGAAACCTAAAATATTACCCTGGACGTGTCTATAAAAAACGTGTGACAAGGTGAAAGTGCATAAAAGTTATTCGATAAATTCAGCGGACATTTTAAGAGTAGGTATGCCTCTGGCAAATCCGTACATCTGGAGCTATAAAACACGATTGACCTTGAAATAATTATTTAAATTTTAATTTATGTAAATTGATGCAGATAAAGTAATAATATTTCTATTACTATAAACAAATTGTTCGGAACAATAGTAAAAGTTTTAAAAAATTAAATACATGGCGAGAAAAATACTGTTGCTCACAACACATTACTTTCCCTTTAAAATGAACGTTAATAATAAAAAGGTCAGACAGAGTTAAAAACGAGAGCGTATTGGAGAGAATATGGGAAAGCGAATCTTATGGAAAAGGTTAGTTAGAAGGGATCAAATGGTGGTCCAAGATGGTTGTTAAAATAAATGCAAACTGGTCTAGAATGAAATACTGCTTAATAATAACAAAGAATGTAAAGTGTAGCAATTTTAGATAAATGATTAAATTGGCTAGGTATAGGGTGTGCAGGCCCGGATTCAGGGGGGGAGGTTCCCCGGGCCCGAGCCTCCGAGTGGGGCCCGGCAAAAATTTTCTGCCAGGGGTAGGGAACGTTCAAGTATTACTTAACGCTCCTAGGGGGGGGGGGTCATTTTGGAGTGTTACGCCCATGTTAATGGTATAGGAAAATAGCGTTACATGGGGGGGGGTCCAAAATGATCAAAATTTGCTTTACGTAATACTTGAACGTTTGGACAAAAATGGGGTGCCTGGGAAAAAGGTTCCCCGGGGCCCAGGCTGGCTCTGTCCGGCCCTGAGGGTGTGGGTGTATAGGTATAGTTTTGAGACTGATACTTGATTGGCACCTGAATATTGAGGAAAATTTGAAAATTATTTCTTTTAGATAAAGACCGCCAATCTTCTTTGACTTCAACGTGTCAAGCAATTTTAAATTTGTTAATTAATCTACTAGAAAAATATTAAAACTTAACCTAAATATCATGTTAGCCATATGTTGTGATTATTTTTAATTCGAAGAAACTCAAACCAATTTCTCTTTCAATTTAAAACCTATTGGGTGACATAAAATTACAATATTTAAGGCATATCCAGAAGCTTGCATAAGAACATAAAACATAAGAATGCGATGTCGTGATTGGCTTACAAGATACATGGCGGCCCATTAAGCCAATCACGGCATCGCATTGTTATGTTTTATGTTCTTATGCGAGCTTGTGTATAGGCCATTAGCTAAAAGAGTAATTTACTTTTATTCTTTTTAACCTTGATGTAGTATACAATACTTTACATTATTTATAAAAAAGAAAAAATAATTAAAATTATTTATAACATTTGATAAAATTGAAGGAATAAAAACTGGTTAAAGAGACATTGCAAAATATTCTACCGAGGAGTACTAGTCCAGGCAAATAATAAATGTAAACTGCAATAAATGTGCACGGGCTTATATTTTAAGGGGTAGTAATGGATGATAACAAAACACTCCTGTTAGTTTTTCACCGGGTGATTTGCTTAGGGGGTGACTGCTATCTTGAATTTTAGGGTTGGGTTACTTAATATGCATCTTACGATAAAAATACATATAACCAGTTTTGTTAAGGAGGAAATTTCCAATAATTTTTGTTTGGATCATTTTTTTAATATATTAATAACAATCGAGTTAATTTAAAAATAGCCAAGTTGGGGGTTTAATTGGTTTTTTCCATTTTTCAGCCAAATTATTCATCGGATGATAAAAGTGGTTATAAGCCAACTTGTAGCTCTTAAAATTCTCTATAAGCTTCGTATATTATAAATTTTCATAGGTAGTTTGGTACGGTTACAGAGGGCGCAACTCGACTTTCAGCGTCCACTGTAATCGTAAAAAAATACTCCTTAACAAAATTGATTATATGCATATTAAGCAACTTACCCCTAAAATTCAAGATAGCGGACATCCCTACGCAAATCACCCGGTGAAAAACTAACAGGAGTGTTCTGTTACTATCCACTACTACCCTTTAAAATATCAGCCCGTGTACATTTATTGCAGTTTAACATTGAAATTTCTCGTTATTTGACTGGACTATAATCTGACAGCATCGTTTTTTAAGAAATATTTTGCAATGCAGTGCAAAATTATCTTCTTTTTTAAAAACTTTTTCAGCGTTACTAACAAGCCGTGAAGATATGTAATGCTTTCCATTCTATACTATTCACAGTAAATGGTAAGTATATTGCATTTTACCAAATACATTTTTTAATAGAAACTTTTTCAAGAATTTTTTTCTTAATTTTCTTTTTTTTTTTGAAAAAAAAATTAAAAATGAATGAATATTTAATTTTTAAAAAAAGTTTAACCCTACATAACTTTTTTGTTTTTGAGGGATAACATTCAAAAACAATAGATATCTTCCTCTCATAGAACTTGATTTTTTCTGAGATTTTCGAGTCAATCGGATTATTAGTTCTTGAGTTATCGGGTCTGAAAAATCGTGACATCAGAGGGACAGGCGGACAAATAAAATTTTTTGTCTAGGACGATTTTTGAAAATTCGGAACAACCGTATACTATTCTAGCGCAGGCGCTGTGAATAGTATAATAAGAAGGCTAAAAAAACTCAATGTATGGTTTTCCCCACCATCGCGATGTATCGATCGGGTTGTTTTTTGAAATTATTATTAATTATAATTAGGAAACTTTTGGAAGCAATGGAGCTCTCTACAACTAGAATTATGAAACAAAAGACGCCTATCCTATCTCTATCTCATTTGTGCTACACTTTCCAGCCAACCAAATAAATACTGTATTTGTTTTTCATACAACAAATACAGTATTTATTTGGTTGGCCGGAGAGTGTAGCACTGAGCGGCACGAACGAACATAGCTAATGTGAATCTGTAGAATAAGATAATTCTACTAAAATTTAGATGGCGCCAGTAATTTCTTTAATAAAAATACTATAGTTACACTTTTCGCCCGGCCAAGTAAATATTGTATTTGTTCAACAAAGAACAAATACAGAATTTGTTTGGTTGGGTGGAAGTGGGAGTGTATGTATGTCTTCTAACCTTTTTGGGTAGAACTTTTGTCCCTGTATAATCTAACGGGAGAAATCGCCATTACCTTGAAAGAACTTTGCTATAGGTTATGCGTATTCTTTTAAAATAAATATAAAAAATATCAAAGCATGCATTATTTTCATATTTTGTTTTTGTATATTTGTAACACCATTGTTTAAAATTTATGGATTTAAACATTTATAACATTTTAGCAAAGTCTTGTTTCCTGGTTAACCATTATTTAAGTTTTAATTTTCTACTTGAAGTGTTATAGACTTTTTTATAGCAAATACCTAGGAGAAAAAAAAATAGAACTCTTACTTTTAGCTTTCTTTACATTTATTACTATCAAACACTTTAATTAATGCAAATTAATTAGGAAATAGATTTACAACATATTTATTTACAATTTATGAGTTCAGATATTTATGTTTTAATTAATACCTATTATACCTATTATACCTACTCTTTAAATTAATGTCGGAATGTTTTTCTGGGCGCACTATCATCAAAAATTTATTAAAAGAAAAATTAATTCCCTGTTGAAATATACGAGTCTGCGCGGGTATAAATGGTGCACAAACCGGACTTGAGTGGATGAAGTTCACCCGCTCAAGTCCGGTTTGTGCACCTGTCATTTTCAGTAGGGTTGAAAGCTTTCAGATTGCTCAAAACTTTGTATAAGAAACCTATGGTCCAAATTTAAAGTCTTTAGTTTATACTCGTTCTGGGACCTTTTTATAAAGGTATTTTATACCTGAAGGTATAATTTTTTTTATAAAGGTATTTTATACCTTTTTAGAGTGCTTCGTTCTAATATTTCTTGAATCTAGGTTGTAGATTCATCTATGTGTGAATTATTAATATAATAATATAAGGTGAATTATCTTCTATACTTCTAGGTTTCCAACGCGTTCTCGAGTTATCGTGGTCAGAATTTTCGTCGACAGACAGATTTTTTTGACGGGAACCTTTTTTTTATAAAAAAAGTCCAAACGCAAAAAAAAAGTGAAAAGGGTACCTAGATGGTCGGAAAAATGAAGAAATTTATAAAGATATCAAATTGAATTTACTTTTCCTGTATTTTTGGAGCATATCCTTTTGTTTTTTCTTTGTAGCCTTATCGGATTGTTTTTCTGGCCGCACCATTATAATGCATTATCAGAAATTTATTAAAAAAAAATTAACTGTAATTAATTTTACCTATGATTGAAATTTTACTAGTGTCAAAATTTTACATCTAATTAAAAATGTGAAAATATATCAAAATTTATTAAAATGCCTATATCTCGAAAACTAGTAGTCCTACGATAAAAATGATCACATTTTTACTTTTATATTTTTGTAGGGAATTAAATATTATTTTCATTTATACAAAAATTATCCTACTATAGTGAGATATCGCTAAAAATTATAGTTTTTGTTCATTTCGAACTTGTTCTAATAATTTGATGGCTCGAAAATAGCATCAAATTTGCCTGAAAGCATGCGCAGTGACTGAATCATTCTTGCAACAAAATTGCATAGCACCAAACTTGCGTACAAATTGCTCCGTGAAAAGGCGCCTTAAGAAAAATTTATTATGCTGGCTACATAATTATATAATAGCCTTATAAAATATACTTTTATTTATTAAAACCATAATAAACAGAGAAAACAGAAACATAATTTTTATGCAGATGATTATGAGAGTCAGGTGTATTCATCAAACCATGATGTTTAATAAATAGTATTAAGTTAACTATAGTTATACACGGAAAAAAAAAATTATAGCTAGGTGCGCTATAACACACATACCAAGCAAATTATAATCGCTTATTATATAAATACAAGGCTTTCTCTTACAATTATGGCAGTCAGTGTAAAAATTTATATGAAATACTTTAATTGTTTAGTGAATAATAAAATATAACACATAGTATGGCATTTATAGCTTAAATAGATTTAATTATTGTCCGTGCTAATAATTTTTATAATATAATAAAATTTCTGTAAATTTATAATAGTGCCTGTAATAAATATAATCGTGTCAGTAATATATATAATCGTTTCCAATTTATTTTTAACATTATTAGTTATTGTGTCCCTTATAATCTATAGCTTAAATCACTATAATTTTCCACTGTTACCAAATATCTTATAATGTATAGCGCAGAGCCCACTAATTTCTTTCCGTGTAAACATAACAAAGATTAAACTATGCATAACTAATTTAACTTTATAGTATGAAAAGAAAAAAAATACACAAATTGAAAAAGATTTTAAAGGTAGGTGGGTAAGAGGTTGGTTACTTGAGGCGCATGAATCAATTATTAATGCGCCTGTGTGTGGTCAGCAGTAGTCGGCGTAATCTCAGTTATGACCCATCAACGTTGAAAATAAACAGAAAGATAGGCTTACGGAATAATTTTGCCGAATTATGAGGGAAATTTTTATAAAGGTCACCAAATCGAAACATCTGACGACTAATTTGTTACACACAACAATATTGACTATACGCTACTACTCGTAGGTAAGTTTTTTCTGTCTTCGATCGTGTTTATGAAACTCAGCTCCGATTCGATCCACAAAATACGACCTTACACAGACCTTTACTAGGAACGCAAATCACTATTTTTTATTTATTTTTTTTTTTTGAAATTATATATCTTCACCCTACTGAAAATTACGGGTTTGTGCACCATTTATACCCGCCCAGACCCGTCATTTTCAACAGGGCACACTTGTTTTTATAATAAGGTCTTTTTCTTAAAAAATTACTTTTGCTTCGCAAAACTCGGTTTTATTAAGACCTGTTACTTCCTGCTTGTATTAATTATAAAGCAGGAACTAAACAATCAGAGGGGATTTTAAATGTTATATTGTTTTATCTGGTACTAAAATGTTTTTGTTTTAAGCGAAAGTAAAATTATTTCTTATGGTATATCTCACCGTTTCGTGTGTAATAAGAAAGTTTCAATGGGAAATTATTTTCAAAGCGTTTTTTAAATTAAACATGGGTAGTCCTATCAATTACTGGAATGGTTTTGCACGCGAATTGTGAAAATATTCATTTAAAAAACGGTGAAAATGTTTACACTTTTACTTGCAAGTTTTAATGAAATTTTAGACATATAAAGACATAAAAGTTTTATGGATATGCATGTGAAAATAAAATGAAAAAGGTCCGAAGCGAATATAAATCATTCATCTTTAAAATACAATGTTAATGGGCAGTGATGCTCGGGAGAAACATTTGGGGGGGGGGGGGGCAGAACAAATAATCAATTTTCCCAACTATACAATCAATTTCCGAAATCTACCACTTAATTTTACCAACTGGATACTGGATTTTCCCAACTCGAGCGCGAGAGAGGAGGGGGTGTGTGTGTACCCTCACATGAGAGCACCCATACCCATGGGCAATTCATAATTGAAAAAAAAACTTAAAATAAGAACATTGTTCACTTTTTCTACAAAAAGTTAATTTTTAAAATAAACAGTTTTAAAATTGTTTCAAGATTTACAGAAGTTGGTCAGTTATTAGCATAGGCGTAACAAGGGGGCTCTTGTTGTAATACCGTTAATAATACGAGAAAAACTCGTCAGAATTTTCAAAGAGGCTTAGCTCCCTTACTACGCATTTTTAGACATTTATTTATAGGGACTTTTTTTCATATTTTCCCATCACTCCTATCACCCTTTAAAATTGATGACTTTCAGAATAACCCTGAATATTTTTTAAATTTGTTTTAGCTGGGCTGTTTCAACTGTGATGACTCGTCAAAACACAATCCCCTCAGAAAATGGGGATAATATGATAAATGCCTTAATTCCACTCTGGGACCTTTGTAATCACACAAACGGGACAGTAAGTTCATATACAGATTAAACTGATTTTTATCAATCAATTGTTTTAAAAAGAATGTGGTCTATTTTTTCCAAAGCATACAATTTTATTATGATAAAAATATTTGCTATAACATTTTTTAATTGCCAAATAATTTTAATGTGGTGTATTTTTTCTAAAACATACAATTTTATTATGATTCAAATATTTGGTATAACATTTTTTAATTACCAAATAATTTTTAGATATCTACCGATTTCAATCCAACCCTAAACAGAAGTGAATGTTTAGCACTACGTGATTTCAATAATGGAGAACAGTTATTTATATTTTATGGAGCTAGAAGCAATGCTGATCTTTTTATACACAACGGGTAAGATTATACAGGGTGTTCCACAAGTCGCGTAGAGAACTTTTTTAGGTGATTCTACATACAAAAATATGAAAAAAAGTTCCTATGAAGGTTGGTCCGGGAACGAGCCCTAAGGGAGCTTGGGCCCTTCTAAGAGTGTCCCTAAAAAAGAGTTTTTATTTAATATCTCTTTTACCCTATTAAGCACCGTAACGAATTTTTGCACATCCCTTAACATTGATAAAGGTTATCATTTTATGTAATTTTAATTTGGTAATTTTAACCAAGGACGTGCAAAATGGGGGGGCTATGTCACTTTTTTGCCCCAAACATTTTTATCCGGATTTCTTTTAATATTTTCTCAATAAAATATAATTTTTTAGTTAAAAATACATAAAAAAGGTACTCTTAGTATAGGAGTACCTTTTTTATGTATTTTTAACTAAAGAATTATATTTTATTGAGTGTCAAAAAAAAAGTTTGGGCTAAAAAAGTGAGTTCTGGAACACCCTGTATTTTAAACATTTTTTTTGGAAATTAATTTTTTGAAAAAAATATTTAAAAAAATAAAAAATATTTTGAAACAAAAAATTGTTTTATTTTAGATTTGTATATGAAGATAATGAATACGACAGTTTTTGGATCAGATTGGGAGTAAGCAGATCAGATCCATTACAGGAGCAAAGAAATCAGCTATTAACGAGGTTAAATATTTCCGGAGGGGCTGATTTTTCCATTAAAAGAGGGCAGCAGCCTATTGACGGAAAATTGTTGGCCTTTTTAAGAATATTCAATATGAACAAAGGTAAAAAATATCTAAAAAAATATAAATAAAAAAAAACTAAGAAAATATAAACATAAAAATTTGCATTTTTATACCAGGCTGTTAGATTACAGTCCTTCCAGATGGATAAGCAAAATAAACATATTAATAATAAACATTTATTATTCAAAGAAAAATATATATTTTGTTTTGTGCTAAATTTTACGACTAAATAGTGTTAGAAAATTTATGGAGATTTTGGGACAATTTTTATGATTTTATTACCTTTTAGAATTTTGCCTCATTATAATACTTTTATTAAAATGATCAATCATGCCTTTGAAATTTGTTCTTAAAAAATTGAAAAATTAGAAGGAAAATTGTTTTTTTTTCAGGAAGAATGCTTTTAGTAAAAAAACCCTTTCATTGTTAGGAAATAGTCTATAAAATCCTTAATGGTGTTTTAACAATGGCGATTTCTCCCGTTAGATTACACAGGGACAAAAGTTCTACCCAAAAAGGATAGAAGACATACATACACTCCCACTTCCACCCAACCAAACAAATTCTGTATTTGTTCTTTGTTGAACAAATACAATATTTACTTGGCCGGGCGAAGAGTATTATTTTTATTAAAGAAATTACTGGCGCCATCTAAATTTTAGTAGAATTATCTTATTCTACAGATTCACGTTAGCTATGTTCGTTCCTGCCTCTCAGTGCTACACTTTCCGGCCAACCAAATAAATACTGTATTTGTTGTATGAAAAACAAATACAGTATTTATTTGGTTGGCTGGAAAGTGTAGCACAAATGAGATAGAGATAGGGTAGACGTCTTTTGTTTCATAATTCTAGTTGTAGAGAGCTCCATTAAGAGTAAACAAAAAAAACTAGGATTCTAGTGGACATTTTTTACAGGGCATTTATCTTCACGGCTTGTTTTTTATCTTTTTTAGAACAACTTGACCATTGGCTAGCCAGTGAAAAGTCTCAAGACCTGCAATACATAGAATGTGCTCTGGATACGTGCCTGGAAAAAAAATCCTGGACTTTCCTACAGGCTAGGCTTAAGCTCCTTTTAATGACCTACAAAACCACACTGGAGGATGATGTTAAGTTGTTAGAACAAGATGTTAGTGAGAACAAAAAACTGGCTATAAGGATGCGATTGACTGAAAAAAGGATACTAAAGGATACGTTGGATTATGTTGAGCAGTATATAAAACAATAGATGGTTACCTCCCAGGTAGCAAAATAACATGACATTCACGTGAAAGCCACGTTAATATGTGACATGTGATGTTAAGATTGTAGTCTCATTTAACAAGAATGTAGCATGGTGGGGATGTCCTAAGTCCGCCCCTAATAACATCACACAATGACATCCCGAAAATAACGTGTTTGTGACATCATAAATCCACATTCCTGTTATATCTAATATCTTATGGATGCCGTTACTGTTACTTTAATATTTAAATAATATCCTAGGATATTAGCTTTTTCTAAATTAAAACCATTAAAAACGCTATAACCCTATAAAAAAATCGGATTTAAAATCAATCAGTAATTGAAACAATCACAGATTGAAACAGATAGATTCTAAATACGAAATTGCAGATTAAGCGAAGAATATATTCCTTTAATCCGTGTCCGTGGTCTTGAGAAGCCCGGCTTGGCTAATTATCCGGAAGGGAAAGGCCAAAAATAAAGAGAGAGAGAAGCCCGGCAGAGCCCCCTATCCATTGGAAATCGTATAATGTGTATACAATTTCCTTATAATAATTTACTCTATCAACATCATCTTATATCGATTTTTTTGCTTCGAACGTCGGTGAGAAGCAAAATAACATGACATTCACGTGAAAGCCACGTTAATATGTGACATGCGATATATTCACAGCGTTGTTAATTATTTGTTATTAAATAACATGTTTGTCACGTCACACGTGTTACGTTGCAAATGTGATGTTAAATAGATGTTATTTTTCAATATTATGTGATGTTATGATTTAGTTTAAAAATACACCCAAAAGTGATGTTAATTTCTTGTAACATAACATCCCTTGCTACCTGGGCTACTTATTTAAAAATTAAAATTTGTTCACAATTATTCTAAAAAAATAATTAAACAGGCCCACAAAAAAATAAATGTAATGTACGGATATGTGGCTATGTTATTTCTATGTATTTTGGACTGCTGAATCGAAATACTGTGTCAGAATTACCCATTTCCCTTTCGTCTTTTATAAAAATAAAAATAAACTGTCCCAAAAAAAAACCCTTAAATTGGCAAAAATAAAACTGGAAAATATTTTTTTATCCAAATTAAAGCCATCTTTATGGGAGGATTGGTGTAGTGGACTACCGCGTCGTACTTGACGAGTTTACTACCCAAATAGCGTAGGTTTGATTCTCACCGGCGCGCCGATTTGCCTTTTTCAGTTAATTAATAATTGAAATTTGGCGAAGGCGTAAGTGAAGCGGACACTCCCTACAAATTGGTTCGAAAGTCAATTAAAGCCGGTGGTTCCCTCTACTACTAGCCCACACAAGTCCTGGACTTAGGGGACGCTTAATTAAGTAGAATAGTACGAGGTAAAACAAAAAAAAACGTCTTATGTGCTTTATACTATTTTTAAACTATTTTTTCTATTTTGCTCTAAAATTAAAAAAAAACTTACCTGACCGATTTAGGGATTTTTGTTTTGGGTTGGCATTACAATTTTCGCAATGTTTGACATTCATAGAACAAACGATATTTTGATATATTTTATAGTCAGCTCTTCTCTTTTTCACTGCAAGTAACCAAGTCACAATTTTAACACGGTTAAAATTAACTTAAAACATAATTTCGTAGAAAACTTAAAAGCGGTGTTAACATTTGCACGAAAAACGCCACGCGATGTTCTTTTGTCCTGTCTTGCCAACCCAAAATGAAAAAAAAGTACTAACCTCTTATGGGCCTATAAGAAAACGCAAAATGCGTGTGATTATGAGCTTATAAGAATCGCAAAATAGAAAAAATACATAAAAATAAAGGGAGCCGATATATTTTCAGGGGTAATATCATTAGGGACACTAGATCTAGGTCTTAAGTTAGCAAGGCTAACTTAAGACCTAGATCTAGTGTCCCTAAATATCATAAGTGATACCAGGTTAGGTATCGGTGTTTTTTTACATAAATTTTACTAATATTAATCCCAATGACGACTGCTTTAGCAGATGTTGCATTTTCCAAAAATTGAGATTAATATGAGTAAAATTTGAAAAAAAAGCACCGGTACCTAACCTAGTATCACGAATTGATATTTAGGGAGAGAATATAATTTATATTTAATACACATACCTCTTAATTATAATGTATTAATCCACAAATAAATTATGTTTTATAAATTAAAAAGCAAACAATAAGCACGATTTTAGGTTAGAGAAAAGAGGGGTAAAAAAACCATAGTAGGGGTAAGGTATTTTCACTTATCAGTACAGCATACTACATATATATAAATTGTATTCTCAGCACAATCCACACTTGCAATAGAGTGAAAATTTTGCAGATATTCAGTGGTTTTAGACAAGTTTTTTTCATTTTTTACAAAAAAACGAAAGCCAAATGGGTAATTTAGACTCAGCAGCCAAAATACATAGAAATGTCAAGTCACATGTACATTAAACTTTTTTGTGGGCCTGTGTTATTTTCCTAAAATAAAGTAATAGGCAATAATTTTTTTTCTGCTCTTACGAGAAGTATTACTTGTTGACATTTTGTTAGAGAACACTTTAGTTACCATTAGTAATGGATAAAATCCGATAGATTTTAAGCAATTTTGCCTATTACTTTTTATGAATGCGTTGGAACAATACAAGTTCAACTGTCATATTTAAAAATTCACAAAAAAAAAACGAAAGGGACTCCGTGTACTACCCAAGTAACACAGTAGTTATAAAGTATCTTTTACCGCCCTTTTGTAGCCATATGGCTATAAAGTATCTCTTACCGCTCTGTCGCAGCAACATTGCAGGTATATGGCTGCCAGTAGTGTCATCTTGTAAAATTGTGGAACTTTTAAATATGGCCGGCGTTCAACTTGTATATTGAATTTAAATTTTGTGCCATTTTTATGACTATGAATATTTTCTGGAGTGTTTTAATTTATATATTTATATCATTTCAGTTGCAATATCATTTACCAGATCCTAAATCCAAAAAAATTATTTTGCTTACTTTTATTGTAACTGAAATGACTGTACATGACATTGTTATACGAAATATATATTTGTTGTTGAAAACAAATTTGACATAGGTATTGTATTAAATATATTAATTTATTTAAATAAACTTATAAATAAAACTAACAACAAAAATAATTTTATTACACTGAGAATTTTAACACCTTAACGCACCTGAGTTAACTTGTTGACAGTAGGTTGGCTCTTTTCCGCTTACCCGAGTTAACGCGGGCGACTTATATTTTGCCGAATTGGTGAAAAATTAACCATTTTTGCGAAAAAAAGTGGTGGATCAAGGGGTTAATAAAGTATATTTTGACAAATTTTTAAATTTCCTTATAGGTTACACTTTTTTAATTTGTTAATAAGAATTGTGACTGAGGTCACGTTTTTATGCGTTAGAATATAATTGAGTATGCTACAAATAGACGAAAATACACCTATAATAATTCTTACCAAATTAGCCTATTTTAGTTTGATAACTTTTTAAACAAAAAAGATCAAGAATTCTTGTAATTTTTTCTAAATAAGATTTTTGCCAGTCAGTTTTAAGTTAAAAGAGAAAAAATAACGAAATAAAGAAAGCGCACGGAATATTCTACTATTCCTGTGCTACCAGGGCCGTAGCTATTGGGGGGGGGGCGTCCCCCCACCCATCTTGAAAGGTATATTTCATTGATCCAAAATAAAAGTTGTATATTTTATCATCTTGAAAAGTTTATATTTCATTGATCCAGAAAAAAAGTTGTATATTTTATGGATCCAAAATACAAAAGTCGTATATTGCAGGGATTAAAATACAGAAGTTGTATATTTCACGAAAAGGTGAGCACTTTTTTTTAGTCATTACCTTTTTTCCTCGAGAAAAAAGTTGTATTTTTAGGCTAAAAAAAGTTGTAATTTTTGACCTTCTCCCCCCCACAAAATCTTCTTCACTACGGCCCTGTGTGCTACTTTTCTACATCTAGGTAAAATTTAAGGGGTTATTTTAGCATGCAGCTGGACAAAAAATTTGCAGTGTAAAATTTAAATGTGCAGTAGGAAATTTGTATTTGTGCAGTATAAAATAAATACATTTATCAAAAATGTAGCAAATATGTAGTAAAAAATGTTTAAAATATTTTTTTTTTGAGATGTATTTTCGTTTGTTTAAAATATTTTTTTTGAGATGTATTTTCGTAAGTTTTCGGCTTTTTTCAAAGATTTTAGATTTTTTTGGACCTAAAAAAAGCAAAAATGTTTTTATTATTGTAAGTTTCTTATGCTACTAGAAAAACTTACATGTTAAAACCATATTTACAAACTAAAAGCATATTTGAACAAAAATCACCAAAAAAATCAAATTTTTCATTAAATAATTTTCTTGAAAAGCGAAATTAGTGTTAATTGGTTAAAAAAAAATAAATAAATGTATATTTCTCTTTGTTAAATGGTCAAAAATCAATAAATGTTTGTATCTAAACTTGGAAAATTTGCCTGCGGCGCATTTTAATTGTGTCCTTAAAAATTATGCAAAAATTAAATATGAAAATTTATTTTGAATTTTTGTGAATGCGCGGCATCCTTTGTTGATTATGTGCAGTGGGAAAAAACTTAAAGTAACCCCTGGCAAAATTATTGATTTAATTCTACGGTATATTAAAGCTACCTGTAATCAGTTAGTATAAACAATAGGAATATACAGATGTCGTAAATAAGGTTTTTTATCAGATAATACATAAAATTAAATTGTTATAAAATAACTTGAAATTTTCACGTGCACGCGTTAGTCTTGTAAGATTAGAATAAAATGACAAAAATTAGTGGAGATATTTGTGATTCTTTGCGTATTAAAAATTTGCATAAAAGTGAGCTCATTTTAAAATTTGTATTTATCGGAAATTTTGGAGTTGGTAAGTAACTTTTTTGAAATTTTTACATAAAAATTGAGAAGAATTAAGAAAAGATGAAGATTTAAATATAATTTACATTCAAAGTTATTAATTTTATTAAAACATTTTTTTTTTCAAACAACCAGGTATGCTTTTTTGTTTATTTTTTAAAATAAGCTATAATATTAGGAGCGAGGGAAAATCACCCTTTATAAAATCTCGGTGAAAATCCCTAAAATCTTTAAAATTTCAATTAAAATCCCAATAAATTTCTTTAAAATCCTTAAAAAATCTTAATAAAATATTTCTAAATTTCTTTAAATCATGTTAAAACCCCTTAAGATGTTGAATATATTTTTAAAAGCCCATAAAACCCTTTAATTCTTTTTAAAATACCTTAAAATCTTGAAAATCTTTATAATCTCTTTGGAATCTCTCAAAAATTCTGTAAAATCTGTGTACACAATTTTTAAGGGAGGTTTTCCCCTCGATTAGAAGGCAATAATTTATATGTGAATCTTTTTTAGGAAAAACGTCCATTATTAGCCGGTACACGAAAGGTAAAAACATTTCTTCTTTCATTTAAATCTCGCATTCCTTAAAAATCAATATCGCGTGAATTCCAAGAATTTTTGATAAATCAATAATTGGGGTAATACCATTATTTACAGGTAAAAAACATCTTACATAATAATTATTTAAATTATTTACATTTCTAAAACTTTTTCTCCGCAAATTTTTCGTTTTCTTTGTTTTTTGAAAAATTATTTTTTTTTATTTAGGTGAATTTTCGCCAAACTACAAATGCACCATTGGAGTGGATTTTGCGGTAAAAGTTTTGGAATGGGACCAAAATACAAGAGTAATTTTACATCTGTGGGATGTAGCCGGTTATGAAAGATTTGGGGATTTAACCAGTGTATTTTACAGACACGCGTATGTACAAACATTTTTTTGTTATGGTAAAAATAATTTTAAGACCTATTATTATAATTATTTTTTGTAGTTTGGGTGCTGCTGTAGTGTTTGACTTAACCCGGCCGGAAACGTTTGATTCCGTTATTAAGGTAAGAAAAATAAACTAAAAACGGTAGGGTTCTACAGCACTTTCTCGCAAAAATGTAGAGATAAGTTTGAGATTTTGATTATTTTGTTGTTATTTTAATAGTTTGTATTTATTTTTGGTTATTATGAAAAAGTAACCACCGGATACAATAAATAAATAAATAAATGTAAATTTTAACGCGCCTTCGCCAAAACTAATATACATATACCCAGCGTGTCAAAAGTCCGCCCCCCGAGGAGCCCCTTTAAATTTTGAACGGCTTAATATGTCAACTTGAAATTTGGAACACATCAATAACATAACCTATACTTTTTGAAGAAGTAGAGGAAACTTAAAAAAAAAAACCTTTTAAGTAATCCCAAAAACCATAAGTTTAAAGTTTCTATCCGATCTGTGAAACTGCATGGCCTGTAGGCTTCTGGACGGACGGACCGACGCGTCGCGACGTACGTAAAATAATGATTTTATAATTTAAATAACCACTACCTTTTTTTCTAGTGGGTTTCTGATATAAGAAGAAAAGTAGGCAAAAAAGTGCCAATCATACTCTTAGCAAATAAAGGAGATATTACCACAAATACAGTTCCATCTGAAATTAACGAATTTTGTAAAAATAATGACATATTTGCCTGGTTAGTGACATCAGCAAAAGATAATATACACATAGGTAAGGAACAAAGTATTTAAATATTTAAAAATTTTCTCCTACAATAAGTATTAAAGGGAATGTTCAAGTATTATGTAACGCAAATTTTGATCATTTTAAATAAGAAATTCTGTTTCAAAGCTATAAGGTTTACAAACAACAGGCAAACTGACTGACGTTTTTTAACTACCTTTTTTAACAATTTTTCGACAATTATTAAAAGTTATTTAAACTAAATCTAAACTCTTACCTTAAAATATTTAATTTCCAGATGATGCCATGATAAAATTAACAAAAGCTGCTTTGGACTATAACAGAGCTGTACCAATTTTGAACTTGGATGAAAACACTGTCAGATTAGACTCAAACAATGAAAAAATTGAAAAAGAAAAAGATTGGAAGTGTTGTCCAATATAAAATGATATTATCAAAGAACACAGAATCTACGAAAAACAATTTATTTTAACAAGAAAATTACCTACAAATATTTAAATAAAGACTAGAAACATCACTAACTGGCGCCCATTTTTTGAGCTGCCGCCATGGCATTCTCGTTGGCCAGCATTTGAAATTCTTGGAAACGTTGTGAAATGCGTTGATTAACTTTGAGGAACTTTTCTAAACAATTTAGGGCACATTTATCCTAAAAATATAATATTTATTAGAGAATTTTTGTAATAAATAAATAATAAAATCCAAAATTGACAATTTGGACCATGAATGTAGAATAATTGTACTATTTTTCAAAAAAACTAAATTTTCCAAAACAATTGAATAAAAAAAAATGGGGAAGTACTCTTTTGTGGGCAGCAGTATTTTACTTGAAACACAAGAAAACATGTTTCCCAGTGAAAGAACTTTTTTTTGGCTATTTTCAAGTTGAAATAAAAAATTTACCCCATTATGGATGTCAACTGTTACTGGGCTATGCACAAGGCTATGCATAACTTGTGCAAGCTTATTTTTAGTTTTAAATTAGTACATTTCTGGACTATAAATCCCAATGGAAGTGCCTAAATATAGATTTATCAATTTGTTGTTTTTGTTTACCCATTATTTTGCAAATTATTTGACCTATTTAACCAAATCTTACCTCTGGTCCCTTAACATTCCTAGATGTAAAATCAGTTACGCAGTCCGTAAAACATAATTCAGTCAATTTGTTGTAGGAAATTAAAAATTCTTTGAACTAAAAACAAAATTTTAGGTTATGTGTCGAATTTTAGAAAAATAAAAAAAAGCACTAACGGTTTTAATCTGTTCTGTATCTATCGCTTCATATCCAGCTCCAGGAGGTAATGGGACACTCATTTTTAATATAGTAAATAATTTAAATTTAAAATAACGTGATCAATAAAATTTAGGTTAGATTCTTTACGTCGATAATATAGGAATCTTTAATAATTAAACCATTGACAGAGATGGAAAAATGCCAAAACTCATTCAAGGGCCAGCAATAAAAAAATAATTATAAGGCAAAATAAAATAGAAATAAAAACAAAACAGTTTTATTTTATGTATTTTACATTATTCTACGTCTGTTCATTACATAATAAAAGTAACAGGTGTAGTTCACTGTGCTAGAACATAACTATATTTGCTGAAATATGTTAACAGTTCCACGTTTGTAATTGCCATAATCATCTTTTTATTACAGGGAACTGTATAAGTTACAACCTGAAGCACATAGGTGGCGATAGTTGTATATAAGTGACGCGCTGTCAAAGCTTTGTGTTTGTTTTTTCATCCGATTCAAATTTTTGTTTAATGTGGTTAAAATTAGCTTTAAAACATCAAATTTTCGGTGTTCAACAAAGTTTAAGTTACAATATCATTAATAATTAACTTGTCGCGTATAAAACCGCCGCGAATCAGTGTAATGTAGTGAAAATAAATTTTTGTCGGTTAACCTAACCTAAAATTTTTGTTTGCAAACATGAACAGAACCAGCCAAGTGAAGAAAAAAACGGTCTTGGTAACGAATTATTGTAACAAAGAGGCTACAGTCATTAAACACTTTAATCCAAAACGAAATTTAAGTAGTAATTTAGGTCTTAATTTGCCAGAAATAAATTCAGATGTAGATTTATTACCAACCCCTGAAAATAAGTCTAAAATAAATAATGTAAAAGCAGTTAGAAATAAATATACCTTGAAATCTCGGTCTGAAATTGACGCAAATATTAAAAATAAAACTCCTTTAACAAGAACTTGTCCAAGTAAATGTAAAATCAGAAATAAAACAATTTCAAGCACTTCACTGAGTTCAAGTCTAGAAACCAAAAAGGCTAAATTTAAACCTCCGCATAAAAATAAACTACACGCTAAAGACTCCTTGCCTATATCAGATGCTATTGTTAGAAAAATTAATAATGTAGATCCAGCTGCAGAACAGTATATTAAAAATCTAAAAAGAGAGATATTTTTTACGCAGTTACACAAAGAAAACAAATTGGATACAGTTGATAAGAATAACTTGGTGGCCAGCTTAAGCAACGGATTTAAACCTCTGCCATTTATTATTGAAGATTTATTAAGTAGCAATAATAACGAAAATATCGACCGCGATATAAAATATGATAAAAGTGACCGTTCTCAAGGAGACAGTCAGTTGGTCACTCAAATTAAGTTTCCGGAAAATGAGGAATTGCAAAGACTTAAAGGGGAAATACAGGAATGTAAAATTAATCAAAAAACCGTTCATACTAGTCTAATTAAAGAGCTCAAAGAAGAAATAACTTTGTTTAAAAGTTCACCAGATTTGAATAAGACTGAATTTTGCGGCGTGAGTGTTTGTTACATGGCTTTGAAACCAAATAAAGACGACGAAGAAACATTTTTCCACGCCAGAGGTAAATATAAAATTATCTAACATATGTATTTTTCTCTTGCAACTATTTTGATATTTGTTTTTCTTTCTTCATGTTATTTACATATTTACAATTCTGACAGGACGTCTCTCCCTAGTTCCGCCCTTGCGACGATCAATCTAATCAAAGGCCTTCTCGAAATCTAGGAAAGCTATGACTTTTTTAGAATTTCCAGGAGAAATTTCTCCCTTCCATGTTTTTTTTTATTTGCACCTTTACTGTTTGTCCAATACAACAATCTTATTCACGAATCCTCACTGAAGTCTCAGGTGTTCTGGGATGCTTACTTATTATTATTCGAATTTTAAATGGTGTACAATATCAAGGCGTTCGAACGACTTTTTATCTAGTGAAAAATAAATTGATAGTTTATTAATTTACATTTTACGGTGTAAGTTTATGTACCCTTTTACGGCTATAATTAGGTCTCAAGGTCACCAAGTCTTGAAAATGATCAGTCTGATCAAAGTCCTTCTTGAAATCAGCATGTACCTAAACACACGAAAGATGATACGATATTTTAACGAAACCCACTGTGTCAAAACGTATTTCTTTTTTTGTCGGATTGATATGTAGAAAGGTTTTTTACATAAGAATCCGATTTTTTTTACACACTAACTGGGTTTATTTGCGCAGGTCCACGTATGCATTTTTTCCTACTATTTCCTCAATGACAATGACAATGACGAGGTTTTTATGAAGCAGAAGTTTGCAACGTTTTTTTACAACGAAAATTCAAACAGTATATTAAAGCACTTATTCCATAACACGTTTTTAGCGCACTAGTACTTTAGAAAACTCGCCGCAGCGGCTTGTTTTCTAAACTTGTATTCGTGCGCTAAAAACGTATGTTATGAAACTAGTACTTTAATATACTATTTGAATTTTCGTTGCAAAAAAACGTTGCAAACTTCAGCTTCATAGGTTTTTAGGTTATTTACAGAATTTTTGTGGGGATTTTTATGAAGTGACTAAGAAATTTTTGATCTTTATTTACTGCCTTAGTTTCTTACACCCTGTATGTACCCTGTTACGTGCACGGCTATAATTAAGCTTCATGGCAACCAAGACGCGGTTTAAAATTACGGTCGATCGTTGCAAGATGTGTCCCTGCCAAGCCAGTCTTGCAGGAATATACGTCTTAGCATTTTTACGTTCCGAGAACCAGTCGCTGGCCCTGACCTAGGCAACATAGTTACACGCCACGATAAACCCCGGGCAAACATACAAAGGATTTCAGAGAAGTAGAGAAATAGGCACTGTAGGTTTTTCAGGGACTGAGTTGTGTTTAATTGGAGACTTTGAGTTTATAAACTCAACCCCGTATAAGGGGTCTTCCTAGCTTCAAATTAAAAAAAAAAAAATTTTTACATTGATAAAATAAAGAAAAACAATAAGGTACATTATTTAATAGCGGTTGAAACTTTTAAAGGACCCGAACCTACATTCCCATATATTTGGTTCTGGCGTGTAGAATTCTTTAATTTCTCGGCCATTTTCCTTATATTAGCCCCAAAATATATTGTTTAAATTGATTTATGTTTTAAACTAGGAAAAATTACTTAGTTTTATGTAGATCTGACTTAGTTAAGTCATCAACTGACTTTAGTGACAAGTTAGATTTAAATGGTACCATTTTTGAGTGTAGTACTTTTTAAAGATCGCAACTGTACTTAGCACCTTTGTACGCTAGCTAGACCATCGATATATTTTTAATTTTTTTTATTCTAAGGGGCCCATACTGACCTAATCATGATGTAAATGCCCGTTAAACAGGTGAAATTCACCTTTATATCCAATTACGATTTTTTTGCCATTAAAATGATTTTATTAATGATGTCAATCTGTCGCTGACGGACCGCCAGTGACGGTAAAACGTATACGTATACGTAGGGCTACATTTTCTCGGATTTTTTCGTTATGAAATTTTAGTAAAATATTATTTTATGCAAAATTGTAACTGTTTCTGGCGTTTTACGCAACTTGATAATCAAGAGTATGTTCCTTTATATAAAAAAATCTGAAAAAAAAAAAATAAAAAGAAACCAGTTGTCATTATTTTTGTGAGAATAATTTTTAAAACTATTGGTACTGCTATAAATTGTACCAGGTGCTCCTATAACTTATTTTTATTATTTTTTTTTTCAGGAATTAAGAGCATTGAGAATAAAAAATGGTAAGTCCTATTTTAAGTTTTATTAACCAAATAAGGCTTTGCGGAATGCTTTGGTTACAAGATTTTTCATGATTAGTAATTATTATTATTATTATTATTACCAAATCCTTTTAAAAGAGCTTTAAATGTACACAGATCTTTTTGAAGTGCTTACGCCTTCAGTAAATGTCTGTACAATTGCAATTTTGGCGAATAATAATAATAATAATAATAATTAATTTAATATGTTTAATATTTTTTTAATACGAGAAAAACCATGTGTTAATTTAACCCCTTTTTACGGTAAGTTGTAAATTCATACAAGCGTAAATTTCGGATATAAATTTAATTAAGAAATCGTTTTTTTAATATTGGCCTTTTTGGTATAAGGTATACGGGTATTGTTTTCGAAGTTAAGTCCATGTACCTTTCTTTTTAAATTATTAAGGGCCACTTGCACCAATTTTATTTTGATCAAGGTTTAATTAATCTACGTTTAAAAAATAATCTCTGGTTAAATATGTTTGCATTGCACCAATGAAAGTTAAACAAAGTTTAGTTAAACCGAGCACACATCTCTAATTTTAGTGTTATTTGAATGTAGCTAACTTCACATTATTTTGACGTTTATATCATTTGGTTTATTATATTAAAAAAAAAAAGCTGTTAGTTATTGACAGTAACTTATTGTGTTATGTACAAGAATATTGGCCACTGTTTCTTTATATAACCTAAATTTTTGAAAAAATGTTAGATCATCCATACTTTCAAAATAGTTTTGTCACTCATGATAGGTACGGAAACCATCATCCAATATTTCCAATTCCAACAAGTCTTCATCTAATAAATCGGCTTCTGCCATCATTGCAGGTAATTTCGTAAAATCAAAGGAAAACACTCACGGGTACGAAATGACAGATAAAAACCTAAAGTTAGGTTATGTTTTGATATAACCCAGGTTTAAGTGACATAAACCATCAAACTCGAACGATTACATTTATTCTGAGATTAAGACAAATAAACTTGGTTTAAAAAATGGTGCAACAGCGAAACGTCAATTAACTCTTAAACCATTAACTTAATCCGAGTTTAATCTTAAATCATGTTTGGTGCAAGTGGCCCTAAGTTCTGGTGTCATATTGTGTACCTATACAACACACATTAGGCCTTTCCTATATGAAAGTTAATTTTCTTAACAAAACTATAAAAAAAAATGTGAAAGATTTGTAAAAATTTTTCTTAATTGGAAGGGAAACTACCACGAGCCAGAGCTTTTATTTTTAAACTTACATCAGCCGCCTTATCACCCCTTAAGTTAATTCTTATAAGAATAGACTCCCTTAAATGAATAAGCTAAGACGCAGAACGTGACACCTGAATATTTTATTTCGCGCGTGCACAGCTGTCGAGGGAGCTTTCTTTTTCGTTTTAAGGGTCCTTTCAAATAAAAAAAAACTTGTAAAGTTTTTCTTGTCCATGATGGAAAAAAAATAAAATATGTATATGTGCGTTAGAACCGGTTCTGATTGGTTAAAATGCAATTTTTGGCATTTGTAAGGCTTTTTTTGATTCGAAAATTCTCGGTTATTAATAATTAATAAAGATATCCATATGGGGTTTTTACCATTTTTTAGTTAAAGAGTTGCTTGAGTGCCTAAGGCGCCCTTTTTTCGATTTATTGTTTTTAATATAAATAAAAATCAAAAAATTTTACGTAATTTTAATCATAAAAAACTAATTCCTTAAAACAAAAAATTAAAGAAAGCAACTCTTTAACTGTACAATAAAATAACCCATCTTAATATCTTTAATTATAACTGATAATTTCTGGATCAAAATGTGATATGCAAAGGAGAAATATGTGTCATAATATATCTTATAACTATATAACTTTATTTTTTTTATTCGAAAGGACCCTTAAGACATCTGCAAAAGCCACACAAAGCTATTTATTATTAGCGTCTTATGAAAGTATTAGGAAAGTTTAAGGTAAGCCGGTTTTGGTCGCAGGATCGGATAATACATGTCCTGGGACATATTTACGTTTTTTAATATATCCCTACCGGGTGTCCCAACTCTATTTACCCAACGATTTTCTCGAAAACTTAAAGAGATAATCCAATTCTGCGAAAACCATCTTAAATAGGACCACTTAAACTATCTTTTAGCATATATTTGATACTTTCAACTCTTAAAATGTGGGCAGGGGGGCATCGGGGGTCATTTTTTTTAACGGAAAGGGAGGTCGTGTGATACATCATTTTAAAGCTTATTAAATTCTCCATTTAACTATATATTATTTAATTTTTTATTTTTTTTTGGGTTTAAAATAGGGTTTAAAATGGGTATTTTTGTCAAAATTACTCTAAAAAAATCAAACAATTTTAAAGTTAAAGAATCAAAACCTTAAAAAAATTGTTTAAAAAATTAAAAAATATACAGTCCAATAGAGAATTTTATTTGATTTAAAATGATGTATCACACGACCCCCTTTTCCATTAAAAAAAACTCCCCCCCATGCCCCCCTGCCAATATTTTAAGAGCTGAAAGTATCAAATATATACTAAGATAGTTTAAATTGTTTAATTTAAGATAGTTTTCGCAGAACTTGATTATCTCTTTTAGTTTTCGAGAAAATTGCTGGGTAAATAGAGTTGGGACACCCGGTATACAGGGTGTCGCGCAAAAATTTTTATACCGGGTGTTACAAGACCAAGGTACACCCCCTTTTTTCTTTATTTTAAAAGTTAGAGATTCAAAATTTGGAATATCTCTTATTGCCATAAAACGTCAACTTTAAACACATAAAAGTACATTTATGTCACTTCCGGTTTAGCCGGAAATGGCACCAACTTTCCATTTTTAAATGGGACACTCCATATAATAATAATATTTATTGCATAAAAGTTTACAAAAAATATATATAAAGCATTGGCAATAAATATGCAAATTTTACACAAAAGTCTAGTTACATTTAACTAGACTTTTTTTTGTGTAAGTAAAACATTTTAAAATATCCATAAAATTAATAATATTAACAATACAACATATTTCAATTCTACGTTTCATTCTGAGAACCCGGTATACTAAAAAAACAGTGCTAATAATGTAGAAGTCTCCTGACGAACGTATACCATTAATTTGAAAACAGGACCATCTAGGATTAACTATTACTTTTATTTAAACTGCCCATGTTCAGATCAACCAATAAATATAATTATATACCTTTAAAGGTATACCCAAGGCGTAGGTAAGTTATCTGAGGTACAGATCCAGGTGCGTGGGCGACCGCCTAAGATACCCAAGAATTTGTAAGGAAAATAGCTGATTTTTTTAAGAAAATAGCTATAATTAGTCATTTTTTGCCAAAAATGGTTAACCACAAATGTTGGATCCTCCCCTGGAAGTAATACAGAGTAGTTTGCAATGTCAGAATAAAAGTTCTGAAAACAAAAATTTTCATAAAAAAAGGCTTTTCCGAGAGTTTTTCTTTAAAAATGTAGGTATCGTTTTTAGTTTATAATTTTCATCATAATTATTACTCACCCTGTATAAATAAAGTAACCCCCTTTACGATTTTGTGGCACGTGTGATTTATACAAAAGAACTTCCATCAATTTATTTTTAAATAATTTTTAGAAAAAGTCAGCAGGTACGCTTTTTTATGATCATACTTTTGTATAGGTATCCCCTACATATGCGAGGGGATTTTTTGTACCTTTCGTTTGTTACGTCTTCAAGACGTCCCAAATAGGGTTTCCCCATATGATGGGGTTGCATGAATAAAATTTGCATATGAATTTTGTAATTTGAATACAAAATTATAGTGG